>BGPR01019308.1:0-29506 GCA_013235015.1 Araneus ventricosus
ATTTTATCAAATTATTTCAGTTTGCTCACTGTTCTAATATTTTAAATTATTTTTTCCTTGACTTCAGAATTAATCCTGAATTTGTACATGAGCGATTACTTAATTCTGAAATGTTGTTGTTGCATTATTTGCAACCTTCAAATTATGTTCGTTCAAAGATCTGTTTTCAATAATTCAAACAATTTAATATCTGAGGAACCCAATAACGTGTTTCATATTCTAATTTTGTTTGTTTCACGAAATTTCTGTTTTTTTCAATCTTGCCGTCGTGCCTGCATGCATTCATATCAATAATTTTTTTATTTATTTTATTTGTGGCTCGAAGTGCAGTGATTTATAAAAAATTTCTGGATTTATTGATTAAAATTCTTTATATATTAATATTCTTTATTTCGTAGACGAAACGTAAAAAAAAAAGAAATTCTACCTCTTGTTAAGTCTATTTTGACAATAACATTATGGGACAAAATTTTAAAAAAAAACTTCTTTCATATGCCAAGGAATTTTAATGGTTTTAGGTGTTCGAGGTTACAACCAAACTAATTTTACTTTTGCCGAATTGGCTCTGCTTTTGAGATAATGTATATTGTCAGTGCAATCGTGTCTGTAGGTACGAAAAAAGTCAAATTTTTTTCAAAATACTGTACAGAGGGAAAATTTATGAATTGGGGAGAAATAAAACGAGGGAAAAATTAATTAAATTGATTGATAGCTTCTTCTCCCGCTTGGGCCTTAAACCTCCGAAGCAGAAAGTGTTAAAAGTGCGGACATACGTCGCAGAACAAACGCGGTCTTTGCAGAACATTTCATCCTTAAAAAAATACGTGCACACACTAAAAAAAAAAAGCAAACACGATGTGTTCTGCAGAGCAATCAAAAGCGAGGTGTTTTATGCTACGTATCTCTTCTCTTCACGTTTCGCGCAACGCAGCCTCCAGAGACTGAAGCAATGGCAAAATAACTCTCCTTTAGGCGCTCTTATGAGAAAGCCACGCCTTCATCGGGGCTGACAGCACTGGGAATGAAGATTCGAAACAGGCGCGTTGAAAGTTGATGCGCACAAGAATGTAAATAACTGCAAATTATTATCGACTTGTCATTGATGAGTCTGTACCCTGAATGTATGCCTTGGTTTTAAATAATTAATTTTAATATAATGTTTTGTCATTCATGAGTAATAAAGATTCTTACTATTAATTAGTATTTTATATCCATTTTGGCATTTCCATTGTGGTCCGCCAAATTTGGGGCAAACTGAATGCTGAAATATCTAACTGTTTGAGGTCATGTTAGCGTAGAACGCTGGATATGATTCTGCTCCTGGAAAAAGTCCTGAAAAGGGGCAAATTAGACTGTATTTCATTAAATTCTTTAAATTTTAAAATTTCTCTTAATCTCTTTATGATAGCATTAGCTATTACTACTCAATTTCTAAAGAGTGATAAATTATTTTATCAAAATCGGTCGATAACTTCCAGCAAGGATCTGTTCTTCAAAGTTGTCAAAATATGTGAAATTATTTCAATGTGCAATTTTTAGTTCGTAATCAACATCATAATCTTTCACGCATCATTTTGTCGATTGAATGCAGTAGAAGGTCAATACATAGGTACAGCAAAAGTCAACCGGAAAAAAGAACTACATCACCTAGAAATTACATTTTAAAGTAAATAATGAGGGAAAAATACAAAACCGACGGGTGACCCTTTACGAATTCCCTAGGCCGGATCTTCCTTATTTTGTTTCGGTCTCATTTGTCGCTTAAGTTCAGTTAGTTTGTTGTATTTTTTTAATGCATAGAAAGAAGTTATTTAGTTTAAAATATATCAAATTTGTTCATTTTCTCTTGTTTAGGGGCAACACTGCAATGCCTGGGTTCCCAAAACTAGACTATTATTTGCTGGTTCAGAAATATATGCCAAGAATACTGAAAGTAACAAAAATTAACACACCTTTAAAAAAAAAGACTTCGGCTACCAGGATATCAAAGTAATGGAAACAAAGATAAGGAGTGTGGCTCACACACATGATGGCAGATTACTGCTAGAGACTCTAACGCGAAACTTCTCAGAAAGTGTAAGAGGAGATCATACAAAAGCTCTTCCATGAAGTAAATGAACCGGCTTTACGAATTTTCATTTTACTGACTTAATGCAACGTTAATACATATATTTTTACTCAAAAGTGCGTGGATTCTGTCTTATTTATTTGTTGAAATTCAGAACTTTATTTTTTCAATTACTAATATTGGTTTTTTTAATTCTTTTCTATTACTTTATTAAATCTATCAATATTGTTTCATTTATTTTATTCCTTTAACTGCATTTGACACAGATTTTATGATTTCTGATAGATTGATCTTGTGATTTATATACTGATTACTTTAGATTAAGTTGATTTATTTGAATGATAATTTCAGTGAATGATTTTATACTTGAGGCAGTTTCAAATGCAATTGAGTGGTGCTTAGTATTATTATTGGAAAATACTTCATTTATCTTGAAAACTAGAGTGTAAATGAGTGCAGAATGCTGATTCGGAATCAAGTACCTAAGAAAATTACCCTCAAAAAACACTGGAACGTCGTATCAAAAAAATGAGTGTTGACCAGGTAATTTCTTATTTGATCAATGTCCCTCTCACGAAGTTCTTTATAGATAATATACATATGTTAGCCGCAATACATATTTCATTTCCTAGGATCAGTTGTAATCTTGTATTTATGAAATGTTTTAAAAGTTTTTGAATGAGAATTTGATATTTATCCAAAAAATCTTTATTAAAATAAAATTTGAGAGAAAAATCAGAGTAAAGTGTTGATTTGATGGAATTGATAAATCTCCCAATGATGATCACGATTGTGACGTGTACTATGTTAACTTATTCATGAAACCTTTATTATATTAGTATGTATTGTTATGTACGCATTATATCTTCACTCTAAACAGTTTCTACTGTTTTTAATATTTATAGTGTTACTGTCGAAGATTATTATAATGATGTAAGATTATGTATTTAATGACGACAATTACATTTTAACCATCCATTGTAAACATATTAAAACGGCACATTTGAATTTGCTCAGATTTATTAATTATAGAAGCATATTAGTTCTTTAATCATATACCTCCAGTGTATAATCTTGCAGAAACGAGTACCATTTTTTTTATGTCTGATAAAGATAGAATTTCCATTTTGATTTATTTTATAAATCAACTGTCTACAAAGCGCTGTAAATAAATGCATAACAGTACACTAAAATTCAAACCTAAAATATAACCTTAAAAATATATCCTCAAATAAGGAAAAAATTAAGACCCATGAATGCAAAATACATTGATTTATTCGAGGTCTTAATGCAACCATTAAAAAATAAAAGTAAAACACTGGGGGCCAGAAGGCTTGATTTTACGCCAATTTGAATCGGGCCCCTAAATAAGAGCCCCTCCATCTTTTCTCTCCTCTTCGGTATTTTTTTTCCGGCAGATGTTCTGACGAGATAAATTTTATCAAGTGTCTTTCTTTTATTCTTTATGAATCACAAGTGCGCGATTAATGGACGTTACATATGCTTTCTTTAAGTAAAATGACACGGAAGCCTCCCTCATCAGGCTGCGCCAAATTGACCCTACGCTCAAAAAAAATGTTCAACTAAGAGATGATACGCTTGTAGACAGACATCGGAATATCCCTGATTTTAAGCAGAATTTTCGAAAAATTAACTTCTCTGAGAATTCATGCAAGCAAACGACATCATAATCTTGTATTGACTGTCTGGGAGTAGGTAACCAGTTAACTAGATCATTTTCTACATATATACATGCAGACAAAATATTACCCAACCATAAAAGTTGAATTAACTTGATTTTTTGGTTTACTTTCCTCTCTTTACTAACTTTATACATTACCTAATTTTTTAATATATTTCAGAGAATGGTAGGAATATAATAAAGTGTTCATCAAAGCAGCTATATTTATCATCAAGCCTCTTAAACAACGGGATTAGAAGGTTATCTACCAAATATTAATTTATGCTTATACTTCAGAAAACCATAAGCCCTTTAGCTGCACACATATTGCTACAAGTTTTAGAACTTCAAAAAAGGACGAAATAAAAATTTATTCAGGGCTAGCTGAGACAGACTGGAAATAATAATAAAATCCATTTTTTTCGCCACCATCGATGAAAAACAGCCTAAAATCTCTCGCTAGAAGAACTGAGGTTAAAAAAGTAAAAAAAACTGAATTTCAAGAAGGGTTTTCGTGAGATAATTTCATTTTCCTCCTCAATTTCCCCAAGGAGTTTGTCTGGCTGATTATTATGCTTTGGGGAATCATGTTTTGTAGAAACGGTTGGTTAGTTTTGAATTTTGAGCTGTTCATCCAATCGTGAGTACTTGATGAGCTATGCTCCAACTCAAAATATAGAACTAAAGCTAAATAACATCTCTAATGGGATAAATCATACGGAAAACATTGTTTTTGCATAGAAGTTGGAATCTTAAATGCTTGATCTGAATTTTGAGCGGTCATCCATCGTGATGATCAGATCGTATGCTGTAATTGCTCAACATATCAGAATAAAGGAAAATAACATTCTAATGGGATAATCATATAATAAAAAAACATTTATTTTTTTTGCGAACGCTTGGAATTTAAATGCTTATCTGATTTACTCATCAACCGTGATATCAGATGATATATGTGCAATTTCAACATATAGAATAAGTGCAACAAATTCTTAATGAGATAATCATGCATATCGAAAACATTTTGTTTTGCAGAACATGGTTGGAATTTAAATGCTTATCTTGATTCTTGAGCGTTTATCCTAATCGTAGTGTATACAGATGGTTGCCTTAATCTCAAATATACAGAATAAAGCTGAAAATAACAATTCCTAATGGATAATCATCAGCACGAAAACATTTGCGTTTTGCAGAACGTATGAATTTAAATGCTTATCTTGAATTTGAAGCGGTCATCCAATCGTGATATCAGATGTATCAAGTACTCTTGAAAAAGCTGCAAATAACATTCCAATGGATAACTGCATCCGGAAAACATTTTTTCGTTTTGCAACGGTTTTAATTTTAAATGCTATCTGAAATTTGAGTCGCATCCAATCGTGATGATCAGATGTATATGCTGCAATTCTCGAAAATAGAATAAAGCTCAAATCAACTATTCTAATGGATAATCATATATTTCGGAAAAACATTCGTTTTTTGTAGAACATATAATTTAAATGTCTTATCTAGAATTTGGAGGGTCATCCAATCTGTGGATATCGATGATGTATATGCTGCACTTCTCAAAATATAGAATAAAGAGAAATAACATCTCCTAATTGTGATATATCATTGGAAAAACATTGTCTTTTTTAGAAGATGGAATTTAAATGCTTATCTGAATTTTGTAGCGGCATATAATCGGGAGATATAGATTGTATATAGCGCAATTCCTCGAAGAATAAGCTGCAAATAACATTCTAATTGGGACAACATGCATCTCTGGAAAACATTTCTGTTTTTCGAACGGTTGGAATTATATGCTTATCTGAATTCTTGAGCTGTGATATCAATCGTGGGATTGATGTATAATTCTCAAAGAGGAATAAAGCTGCAGAATAACATTCTCAATGGGATAATTCATGCATATCGAAACATTCTGTTTTGCAGAACGGTTGGAAAAGTTATCTTGAATTTTGATGCTTCATCCAACGTGATTTTGCAGATGAGCTATGCTTACCTCAAAGAAGAAGTAAATAACATTCTTATTGGGATAATCATGTCATATCGGCGAAAACATATTCGTTTTTGTGCAAACGATTGAATTTTAAATAGCTATCGATTTGAGCCATGCTGCGTAATCATAGACACAAGTGCTATATATGCCGTACCAAAATTCTGCAACAAAGTCTGAAATAGTTCGTAAATAGAACAAGTGATGCATATTCAGATTATGCCAATCGCCTAGCGAAAGTGACGTAATATGTTCTGTTAGAGAGAATTTAGTTCAAATCTGATATTCGCTTTTAGATAAAGATGTTTTGAAGCAAACTTCAAATTTCTGGGATTATATCGCTTTAAACACGACAGAGCCATCCCAAACTGCACCAATTACTAATCGTCTAAAACTTCCTTGTAACTCAGATGAAGAAATAAGAGTAACTCAGATGAAATCCCTTAAAGGTGGTATGTATCCTTTCCTTTGCACTTCCCTTGGTAATCGAGTACATCCATGCAGTTTATGTCTGCGCTCGCAGATATTGAAACATTGCCATTCATGTCCAAGCTAGCTATCCTAACTCTTCTGAAATTACTTTCTTCTTGTCTTCACTATTTCTCGGATTCTGTTTTTAACCTCCACTCATTGGTGCAACAGAGAACGAATTGAATCGTCGTTCATAGAATGTCGATGGTAGTGAAAATGAACTACGCATGGTGTGCATGATATAAAGGAAAGTCATACATGGATCAGTCAGTTCAGCAAGCAAAACTTTAAGCTTCCTCTCGAATTCATGGTTCTAGAATACTATTCCTCCTATATAGTTCAATTTTATAAGAAGGTTAATCCAGTAACCAGTGTAATTTGTTTCATCACCCCTGCACAAGATAATATGTGGATTCCTATTAACAAATTAAACTCGTATACCCAAGGCGCGAACCCAAATTACCTTATAATCTAGATGTCTGCTACATCAGCGGTTCACTCTAATTTGTATTACGTGACCACCTGTTGAGCAAAAAATATATCTTTGAGGCCCAACAGTAACTATACAAGAAAAAAAATACAAAACAAATACAACACCTTATTGGTATATATTCACTCGATACACAAAGATGAACGAGAATTTGAAATATGTAATAAAAATATAGCTAGCATAGGGGAGCTTACTGATATTCAAGTGTTCTGTGGATAACGGCACTAAGGATTTCTAATGCATATTAATAAGCTTGCCAGGCTGTAAGTATACGTAACATATCAGCTTATACCTGGAAGTCGCAAAAAAACAAAAGACTTTCTCATAGGATTAAATATATTAAGTTATAAAGAAAACAAATGAAAGTACGACTCCTTGAAGCTACCCCTCTTCGACTCTTAACAGCGTTCATCGCCCCTAATTGAAGGATCTGTAGGCCTGAGCAGGCGCGGCCCATAGGCTTTGGTCAACCGCTGCATTACAATTTGCACTCCATATCTTTCCATGGTGTCTTACATCTTGGAATGTCAGCAAACGTGAGATATAAAACTGTCTTTGAGCTAATAGGGTCCATCAATTCATTTTGAAGAAAATTTAAGGGTACTATTCTGAACCTACATGTACAGGTAGCTAGCTGTTCTCTCTGGGAGTAAAAGTCCTATGTATAGGGAATCAGACCGCTCAATCCTAGCTTGTCAGTGGGGGACTGACCTTTTCATCACCACAATAAATTTCTTATATAATTCCAAACATGCTTCTGTATCCATGACTTTTTGTAAATTGATCAAACTAGAACGCCTCAGGCTTTGTAGAGGAATCCGAACTGTAATACATCAGATGTTCAAACACTACATTTCTTTTCCTTTCTTTACCATAGTTTTATTCTTTTGATTTAAAATACTCGTTTTATATGGTTATATATATCAAATGTCTTTTTTTTATCTTCGTATACTAAGTTTGTAGAGAGGATAATCGTCAATCTGAACTTGAATTTTGATGAATCTCGCTTCTTAACTTCCCTGAGTCCGAAAAAACACAATTAATTGATATTCATCTGTAATTCTGTATGTCTGTGAACGCGATAACGAAAAAAACTATTAGAGCGTACGGGGAATTGGAAGTGTGGATTCTAAGATATAATTGTAGTTTCTATCGAATTTGACAAACTATCCGTCAACGGAAGTCAGGCTCTGCTGTTTGTCCAGTCATGGACACATAACTTATAACCAAAAACCTTGAATAGCTTCAGGATGGATAAAATTTCGAACAGTTTTATCGTCATGAAAGTCTCAACCACAAAGGGTTATTGCCCTGTTGCTCTGTATAATTTATATTGAAACCAACTCGTTTATCTCCACCTTCGCATGTACTGGAGGCACCTTTGTGCACCGAAGAGGGCGAATTCCGTCTTCGCTCTCCTGAGAGGGAGTGAAACTAGAAAGTGGCGATGGCATGTTTACGATATGCACTTTGAATTTGACTTTCGCCTCCAGATATTTTCAATCACTTTACTAATGAAAACCTCTGATGAGCCATTGGATCTCGTATACGCAGGTCTTGAAGTTTTAGCCACGTAGGAGAAACGGCGCTTTGAGGGAGATGTTAGAAAGCTTTAGGGAGCACACTGTGCTGGTTTTCTCATCTACATATTTTTTCACCTACCCATCCAACTGACAGGACGTCCCAGCCTAAAAGGCTCCGGGGTATGCTGTGGGTATGTAATAGGGTAATTTTTCTCAGTCCGAAAGACCTAACTTTTATCAAAGGAACTTAGAGGAAAATGAAAGAAGTGGAGAAATTTCAAGGTAAGAAAATCTATTTGAAATACTGGAGCAATTACACACCACCTAAGTTGGAACCATTCCACTACAACTGCTGCTCAAGTGCACTAACAAAAATTATTTTTCTGTTTGCACATTGTTTAGCTTCTATTTCCTTTAAAATAATTCACTTCTTAAAAAATAATACTTGAGCAGCAGAATTTAATCAGTTTTTTGTATGTCCTTGAATGCTTCTTGAGTTAATTTATATCGTCGCTTTCTTTTGGATTGAATAATATTTGTTATAGTATTAAAATACACAAATTTAAAATTGTTACAAAGTCTTTTTAAATTGTAATATTCTTTATTATCAATTATTGCACTTATCTCAAAGTTTGCTTTGTATTTTAAAATTAATTGTATAGTATGCAATCAGTTAAAGACTCATTGCTGAACTCAAACTTAATAGCGGTAAAATTAGTCAAAAAATATCCTCTTCCTGAATTTTTTACAGTTCCATGCCTCTTTAACTCTAGGTTGTTGCGTGAAATTTGAAAACCTTCTCGAAATGATCAGTGGACTCCTTAGAAGAAAACAAGTTAAAAAAAGTAATCTTATTCATCAAAATGGTTCCGCAAAATATAACCATTGATGCCTATAAACATTGCATACGAAGTTAAGAGCAGCTTCCAGATCTGTATGGTCTATCGAACAGTAGTAAGACGGATGATTATGTACGCTGACGTCGTCTCTGGCGTCGTAACCCATTAGCTTCACATGGCCTGGTGTCCCAATGAAAAAAATTTGTTTGGGACTAATTATGTTGTAGGAAATATTCTTCCAGCTTTCTGGGACTGGAGCTTAAGGCTTCGTGGATTGAAGCGTGAACCCAATAATGATACTAGTAGTATGCAGCAAAGCGTAAAAAAAGCAGTAAGCTTTTACATTATTTTAGATTTTATAAATTAACACAACTTTTTAAATACAATTTATAGTACTATGTATAACTACAATTTTAGTATAGATGCAATTTTATATTAGAATATTATAATGGTATTAAGTCATACATGAAAATCCTCTTCATTACAAAAAGTGGAAAACAAATTAAATACTTCTCCTAGAAAGCGATAACAAATAGAAATGCTTCCTCGTGCTTTCAAAGATAACTACACCTAAAGATTCCGAATAGTAAGTCGATAGGCTTAATCAAATGTTTGTGGAAATTTTATCCTAAGCTACTAAAATCTTTGCACGCCAAGCTTTGCCAACGACAACGCATTTGGACTGAGATGAGCGCGTTGCTGCAATGAGAGTCGAAATGATCTGTTCAATATCAATGATTTGAGTGCTTGAAAAGACAATGCTCTTATATACGCAAAATCTTAGGCGGTCGTATGCAGGTGGCCAAATCTCCCTGCATGAGTTGTTAGAACATGTGTAGATGAAAATGCATTGTGTTTCCTTGTATGATATATTTGGTTTTTTTGGTGGTTAGACAACTGCGTTACATTTTGATTTCTTGGAATATGTATTATGGATCCAAAATCATTTTGGTATTTCGAAATGAAGTTGAATGGTACCAACTTATTTACCATCAAAAGTAAATCTGCTTTATTTATTTTACATCGAAATGAATTCATCAACTAAAAAACATAAAAGCATATGTTGATGGAAGAGAATTTGAAATGTTGTTATGACCATATCAGTTTAATTAATCAAAGAATGAAAATTGTAAATTATTAAATAAAAGTTTTGTAAATTTAACGTACCAAAGTGATCTCCAATGAAGTAAGGTTTTTTTTTTATTCAGTATTTGCCTAAAATTATTAAATTACTTAGTAACTGAATAGAAAAAAAATATTTAAATTCCTTTATGACGATAATAAACATTATAAAAAACGTAATAAAATGTAACAAATTGTGAATAAAACGTGAAAATAAAAATAGGAGTGTAAAGCATAAATAAGTTAACCGAAGCTACCAAGATTTAAAACTAATACCAAGTATCATATTGACGTGAATTTGAAGATTCAAGTAATTACTATTCATTTGTCAGTTACGAGGAATCTTAAGTTGAAATGAGGGGTGGAAAATGAAAATTTACCACTCAATCTCTTTAGCTGGATAGCTCTCACGAACTCGACCGGAGTTACTATACTTACAACAGTACTCACTGGTTAAATTTAAATCAAAACTCTCCAGTTATCGTGTTCACAGACAACATGGGAAAAAAAGCTTTTATATATAAACAAACCTTTTCAAGAAGGGTGAGTTTTGGGTTCTAGGGGTCATGATCGGTGAAGATCTGCAGAAATTTTCTGAAATGTCTATGAGAACTTACTGCAAGGTAGCTTCCATATGAACCCACTAAAATGGCTAAGTGCACGCATGTTTTGTTTTATGCCACTCCTAAGGCAGTGACATATCATACTTTAGGTCTGAAAAACACTTTTTCGAAATCGTATTCATAAAAGTGAGCAGGTTCTCTAATAATAAACACGGTAAAAATATTTTAATTTTGGATAATATCTTCTGCCCCCTGCACTCGCAATTGAAATTTGGATAAATTGTATTTTAACTGGTAGGAAATATATTATTTTCCATATTGTTATTCAATATGGGAAAGGTGCCACTGTGTTCATAAAAGTGTAAATATATTTTTCGATCATACATACTTTCTGTTCCTCATCGCAATGAATTTAATTTTAAAAAAGTGACTTTTCTGCACACAGAAGTGAAAGGAGGGGGAGGGGGCATTCCTCCCACATTCCAGTGGAACACTGATCACGTGTGCCACTAATACTACTGTTTATCTGTGTGCGCATGCCCTAAAAGACCTGTGTAGCTTTTTTGCTTTAGATGCTTTGTTAATAGACATGACATCAAAAAATCGCATGAAACAAATATAAATGTCCACATTTTTTAGCCCCTGAAGATATCTCTCAACTTATCTTCCTATGCACAAGAGAAAGTTGCGTTGCTTCTTAGAGATTAAATCTGCCCGAAAACTGGGGACAAAGAAACCAGTTTCTCGAGAATTGGGAAAATGTTGCAACCTTAAAATTGAGTCTGTATGTAGCAAAAGCAAGACCTGCCATTTACTAGACCCATCCCTTAGTTCTGCAAATGACCCATACCTACGGAAATATATAGCCAATTTAAAAGTCTTTCAAAGGAGGATAATACTGAGTACGTTTACATCGTCGCTTGACATTAATGAAACAAAACGATTTTCATACAATGCGTTGAGCGAAAATCACAATTATATTTTAAATCATGCACAAGCAAGCACCGGGTATGTAGATGCTGAAGATGATGAAACATTGTTCTTCAGATGTTTGAAGAGATTTAAAACTGGACACTTATAAACTCGACATCGAACGTTTTCTCTCTTACTGATCCTAAGTACAAACACACCCATTTGTATAAAATCATCACAAATGCGATTTGGCCTCCCAAACCGCTGTGGTTGGCGACAGGCTCTGGAGTCTCGGACGAGTTGCTAGTAATTTTCCGTTCTCACGATGTCGGTCTCACAACTTCACCAATCGAGGTGGTTCCTCGTTAACTGCGAGGAAAAGACTGCAGGAAAGAATGAAAACTTCAAGCTTTAAGTGAAGCAAGGCATTACGCGATAAGGGGAATTGTATTTCGATGGTCGTGCATTGCAGCCATAGTAGTAGAGAGGCAGATACAAAGATACACATTAAGAGTAAAAAGAGGAACATTTCTGCCTATTGAAGACCAGGTTTCCAAGTTATATTACTCATTTGAGTCCATCATTTATTCGCAAAACAGATTTCGCAACTATTATCGGATATTTTGAAGGGATCACAAGAGATCTTTTCAGCTTCTGGCAATTCGTGACGGAATTTGCTAATACTGGATGGAACTGTGTAATGCGTTTGAATGAAACTTGAAAACCTCTGCAGTGGGGATATGTTCTGCATTTTAATAAACTTAACCCTGAGATCTGCTTTGAATGTGATGGCTAACAAATGGTCCAAAATCATAATCTGGTATTATTGGGAAGGCGATACTTACATGGAAACTCTCAGTGATAACTTCGAAATTATTGACGGCGAGTTATCAACACTCGATAGACATTGACTCAAGAAGGATCAAATGTACTGTGAAATATCTCAAAAGGTAAAAGGATGGAGTTATGTTCTGATTAACTGGCTAGACGCAGTCCTAGCTACATTATCACATCTCACGCTGATTGTCAACAACAGACATGAGTTCTAAGACTATATGTTAGTTCTCCAGCTCCTTCTTGAAGTTTAAACAAATGCTGTGTTTGTTATGAAAGATTACACTCCAAATGGTTTAATATAAAGTCGAAACACTACTTAAAGATGGAGCCCTGACATGTGGAATACTATTTCTAGATCAGAGTATTTATCTCAACACCTCAAAGGACAGTCTGTTGATGGAAGTAATTGACGAGAATTCCTTTCTTTGTTCATCCTAGGAATATCTTGCTGTGTACTTATGTAGAAGGATGAAATGACCATACATCAGGGAACTTGCAGACACGGCAATATAATCTAGAGCAGAGTCATCTTCCATGTAAAGTCAGACATGCTATTTCTCGCACCAAAACTGAATTTTGAAGCTGCTGACTATACGGAAATGATTGGCTGGTCTTCAATTACTATTACTTCTCCATGAATCCTCCGTTATATATCCACTGCCGTATTTAGTTCCATTGTGCGTGATAAGAAAAACACAGAATGGCACTTTTTTCACTTCCCATGCCACACACAGGCAGTAGAACGGTGTGTCAAGTTAATGACAAAAGCATCCGCTAAGGTTTATGGGTTTCAAAATAGAGACGGCTTCATTTAAATTCACATTCTTTTCCCGATCCATTATGCCTGACTCCGACCATAAGGCTGATTTCAAGCCTCTTCCTGCTGATTAAGTGTAAGTAAACTTTTGGTATTGGCATGTCATAACATTCTATGGTTACAATAATCTTAACAAATATTATATTAATATATTATGACTCGGCGATTATTTAATAATTTTCAGGTAATATAATCACTTGTACAATACAATACAGCAATAAACAGTGTTTGGACCCATCTATTTTTCATGTTTGATTTATTTATAATAAAACACAAAAAGAATTGCACTTTTCTTCAAAAATTGCAAAATTTCAATCGCGATGAGGGAACAGAAGATATCATTCGATCGAAAAAATATTTTACACCTTTGTTATTGAACCCAGTGGGCACGTCTTCCGCAGTATTAGAATAGCAATATTGAAAAATAATTATATTTCCTACACAGAGTAAAAATTATCAATTTTATCCAAATTTCCAAAATTCAAATGCGATACGGGGGCAGAAGATATTATCCAATCAAAAAATATTTTACACCGTCTTTATTGAGCCCAGAGAGAACCCTTTCCGCACTATTAGAATAGCGATTTCGAAAAAAAGTGTTTTTCGGCCCACCCTAATCTATACCCGTCCCTGCCAATGATTAAAGGATGATACTGAACGAGTCTTCATCACTTTAGAATACCTTGAATGAAACTGAAACGAAGTTAAAAGACACAACAACCAATACTTGAAAAAGCTAAATACTCGAAGACATTTTGATAATTAATTAATTGACTGAATACATTCGTTAAAAGATTAAATCAATAAGAAAGTATAAGGCAAATGTTCATTCAAAGCAAACATTTAAGTTTCATTTGGATTAATGTAGATCTTCCATTTAAAACCAAAGAAGAGAATGTAAGTAAATGACATATTTTTACTACTCATTCATGGAAAAACCACCTGTTGGAGCTCATGTTTAGTTTGAATAGAAGTTATTTTTATCACAAACTTCACTAAATATAGGGCAATTAGATAAAATCGGTAATTGGACTTTCCTATTATTGTAAGCCTTTGAATAATTTTCAGAAGAAATTCACTTCTTTTTCATGAAGTAATCTCTTGAAGGGCTTACAGTAGGAGGTGATAAATTTGTCCACTAACTAGTGACATTTTTAGCACGTTTGTTTACAACTGGGGGCGACTTTGGGTTAGTTGGCGACATTTCAATTAATTTCTAGGAAAATGCAGACGAAAACAATTCTTTGTAAACCATTCATCGGGCTTGCAGATTGAGTAAGAATGTATTGTTCTTGCAGGGATATTTTTTCACTCACATTTCTATTTCTTGTTCCTCTGTTCTCTCTATTACAGGCAGGGGCAGATTTATACATTTCTACGCCCTGCAGAGTTTCCCAAACTGTGGTACTCGAAATCAAAGCAGTTAATGGCGGAAATGGGATTAAAAAAGTAGGAGGATTTTATTCCTCCAAATGAATTTTTGCTATTTAATAACTATACTACTTGAATAGTTGATTATTGCGAAGTGTCATTTTTAGCTATAGTTTTAAATTTACCTTATTTCAGAATGATAGTACCTGAAGGCTTAAAGTGTCTAAGGCAGAGTTTCACAATTTTCGTGCAGAGCCGCCTAGACGTGCAGGACACAAAAAGGCAGCTAAGGTGACACGAAAATAGAAAAAGACGAACTTCAATGAATCTAACTGTTTAGACCGAAATAAAAAAATATACTGTATGTCAACATGAAAATGAAATTTCACCGATAAAATTACGAAATGCGTTATGAAAATCCTTAAGATAGAAAAGGCATGATGTGAAATTTATCTTGCATTCCAATGAATTTGGAGTTTTAAACAATTGAGAAGAAAATATCTTATGTGTTATTTAATATTGTTACAAAGCTATAAAGTCGTTTCCTCTGAGATGCTAATCTTGGCGACAAACTTGGCGACTTGGCGGCAAAATTGGCGACAAAGGGAATTTTCTAGAAGGACCTCGAACTTTCAATCTATTTCTACTTGTTTCATGCACTTTCTGGAGATTACGTCACTTCCTACGTATTGAAGTCATTTCCTGTTGAAAAGTATAAAAGCAAGCTCTCAAGCCAAGAAGAGTTAGTTGGAATTTGATCAGCAAGGAAGTTGGTGAGCTAATAAGAAACCTTTGAGCGCTGTGTTGAGATTTATTGGTAGTCTCTATTGCGAATTTTTACTAGTGCTGTGTTAATACTTGTGCTACGTTTCTTTGCTTGGAATATTTGTAAAATAAAGAGCTTTATTTTTTTAAATCGTGCTTATTGGATTGCATTCACGTACACCCACAAGACAATTTCGTTACAAAAGATATTTCGATAATAAATCATTTAAAATTCAAAGATTCATTGGAAAGAAAGCTAAATTCAACAAAAATCAATGAAAGGGGGGTGGGGTGGAAAGGTTTTCAAAGCTGAAATGAAAAGTTAGGTCCCAAATACAAAAAGCTGAGACCTATGGTTTCATGTAAATAAATAGTTCAAAGATTTGTGAGCAAACTTTCAATCAATACGTTTAAGTAACAGTGATGCATAGGTGAGTATAACAAAATTTAACTGGCATTTAAATTTCTAATCCAGTTCTGCATTCTCAGAAAAGGAATACTACAGCTATTTCGTGCAAGAATATTTTAAATTCAAGATGCTGAATAAATAATAATTATCATACTCTTAAACAAACTACTGATAACATAAACACTCCTCGTCTTAATCTTCATACACATTAAAACTTTTTTCCATCAGATTGAAGCAATAAAATCATTGGATATCAAGAGCTTAATCGTTTTAACTAATTCGACGAAAATTATGCAAGATGCTTTTAAATAATGAATACTGTTGTAAAGTCCTATTTATATAGAAGAATTTAATGTCATTAGAGTCCAAAGAATCTTGTCTAGACTGGAGTGGATTAATCAGCTAAAAAATTCAGCTCTTCCTTTATTCCAGAGTCGATTCGTCTGCGTCTAACTCGGGGTAATGAAGTCTCTTCAGTGCTGTAGAATTGTAAAGTGCGCTTTTCATTAAAAATATTATCTGCATAGATTAATTTCATAAATTATAAGTAAATATGAATCTTCAAAATAAGCAGAGTTTCTTTCACCTAAGAAAAGTTCTCTAAAAATAACACAATCCATCAAGAATTTGTTTAGAATAGATTTATGGTATATAAAAAAGTTCGATTGGTTTATTTAATTTAAAAGTTAATTTTTTGCAGTTGAAAGTTACTAGATTAAAATAACTGGTCGCTTTGAGGGTTAAAAATTAAAAATATGGCGATGCTTCAGGAGGTTAGTAAACAAAAGGAAACGAGAAATATTTTAAATGATGATAATAATAGACGCGCAAACAAAAACCATAACTAATAGATTCGAAGATAAACGATTTTAAGCTCAACGTGAATTGCAGTAGTTAATTTCATTTTTTGTAATAAATTAATTACAAAAAATCTCTTCGAAGGCAACCGAAAGCGTCCGACTCAGTCCCAATGTTCTTGTCTTTGTGTTCTCTCGCTATACCGAGCTCGAGCATTCAGAAGTTTCTTGTCAATAAAACTTCTCTACGTGGACTTTGCAGTCAAGACAGTTGTTACCACTATTGAAGCCACAGGTTTCAGAACCGCTCTCACCAAATTTGAGACCAGTTTAATAGCTTCGTTTAGGCATTCCTTCGGAAGAGGGAATCTGACATACGGGGATGAGAAGCCACAGGATAAGTTAGCGGGTTCGTGCTTTCCTGGAGGGTGCAGCAATGGTAGTGTTATCCTTGCTGATGACTCCTATAGGAGGGATTGGTGCATGGGCCGGTGATGGCTGTTTTGTAACTGACGACAGTATCTGTGTTACTGTTCGAAGCTGCCGGTCATTCGGAGACTGAGTGTAAAGACGAGATGACTTCTTTATGAATATCATTTTAAGTCCAAGGTGGTTAAGAAATGTGTTCGACAACAAGGAGGGCAGGCCCATGCCCAGATACGAAATATTTACCATGTAAATAAATAGAATTGTTCGCGCTAACTACTAGTTTGGCTCCTTTCATAACTTATAGCAACCCTTTGACGCCGCCATATTGCATCTCTGTCAGTGTCAGTAGAAATCGTTTGGTTTTCACGTATGCATGTGGTATGAGCATCGCAGCTCGCCCATGTATTATCACATCATGTTGTATATCTACTGTACCACATGGGAAACGCGTGGATAATGTGTAACATCAGTTTCTACGTATTCAACGAGAACGCATTTAGTTCATGTGTGGCATCGCAGTCACCATGTTCAATTGTAGCTCTTGCATGAGAATACTCAACCTGCCAACAGGCAGCATCTACCAAAATCAAATCTGCATATATTTGAACAACTTGTATAGATTGTAAGTAAACTATATATTTAAATAATCAATACAGTCCGCTCAATTCGATGAATAAAACGCAAACAATAATGAACGCTGCATCTGGCACTGTGTCAAATGTCATCACTTCGACGTGATCTTTCTCATCAGCTGGCCACGATTCAAAACTATCAAGTCTGTATACAACAACTCTTGAACATTTTAAAGATGTGACGCTAATCCAAGAGATCATATAATCCCATTTCACCCCTATCTGTTTGATTGTTCGCCAATGTAACAAAAGATCACTTGCATTCAATTCAAAAATAATTCTTCCAGCTATTAAAAAATACAACACGGAACGGCAAATCTGATCGTCCCGTCGTGTTGCTACCATTATCTGATTATGTTAAGACTTCTAGAACGACAGAACCTTCTCAGGTTCAGATGAAATAGTTCGATCGCCGTGTCCTTGCGGCGTTCTTCAGTTAAGAGCCTTATTCACAAACCGCTACCAGAACATCAATATGTCTTAAAGATAGACGGCATAATTATTCTACTTGGTATTCACCTATTAAATCACTCGAGGAATTTTTCTGCCATATTTCTAGACCTCTTCCGCGAGAGTTGAAATAATAATCAAGAGATATATTATCAACAGTAAATGCAGAACACAACTCTCTCTACATAGCTGAGAGGCTCGCAATGACCATATCGTGGAGACAGAGCTCCGAAGTTAGAGGATCGAGGGTTCGAGACAAGGTCCCATCGAAAATGCAGTGTATGTGGCCTGGAGCAAGTTAAATCTGCTCGCGAGGATCAAACGTTCTCAAGTTAGTGAGGCCATAAGTTTCGACAGTGGAGTACCAACTCGGGTAACGTCCTTGTCATCTAATCACGGCTCACAATTTTGAGGCTTTCGCTTAAAATAGCCCACGCGTTGGATCAAAAAGAGGCATCAAATTAATGCCGGGAATATGTACGGAATGGAGTTATGACCTGTCGGTAAAAGTAAATAATTCATTCAAGAGTTTCCGTACTGTGTATGCCGACTTCTACTGTATAAACTAAATGATTGCAAATATTTAACAAGAAATTTAAAAGAGTAATTAAATATGAGATTCAGAATGCCTTAACAAATTTTCAACCGAACGTCGAAAAAGTAAAATTTCGAAACATTGATTCCACAATAAAAATAAATACTAATATGCTTTTTGAAGAGCAATTAGTTCTTCGAAGAATAACTTAATTTTTCGGAAAGATTCCGTGTATAGAGCTTCATTAGAGTGCGAAAACAAGTTTTATGAGCCTTTTGCGAAGATTTTTCCTCCGGATAGAACGGCAACGTAAATTATTTCCTTTTCCTCATGTGCGTTGTTGAAATTCTTTATTTTAATTGCCTCCAAATGTGATAGTTCCCAGATGTTTTCAGTTAAGCCTAATTATTAAAACTAGTTTTGACATAAAAGTTCAAATTTATTACATTATATTGCAGAAGGAGAGAGGGTCAGGCGGGGTAACTGGGAAAACTTCGGGGTAAATTAAGAACAGTATTTAACTGAGGCTTGTTTATTTGATAAATTATTTTTGAAGAAAGGCATTGTTTAAGGAAACTTGCAGAACATGATTATTTACTCACGAAAGTTATAGGCCTTTTCTCTATCGCATGCTATTCTTTTAAAGAGACAAAAAATTACTCAGTCTACAACATTCATCCACAGTTACTCCAGCTGACCCTATTCGATTCTTCGTAAAAATACTTTTTTTCATTAAAAACTTTATTTTGCTATGTTGAAATTAAATTTAACTTTCCCTTAAGTGTGATTAATTTATTTTTAAAGTCGGATGTATGGAAAACAGTACTAAAAATCTTACTCCTGCACCTAGTTCTCGCTTTGACGAGATAATAACAACATGCACGATTCATTATTAGATTGAGACGGGCATAAAAGACTGCTGGTTTGGAAAAGTTCTATTCTATAAGCTACCGTATTTAATTCAAAATGTATTAAAAGTATATATATGACATATTTTAATAACAAATAATGTATTATAACAAACACCTTTAGACAAATTTAGCTGTTAGAATATCAATTCCATCGAAGATAGATTCTTTTCCAAGAACCCCCTGAAAGCACCCGAAGTATAGGGGAAAACAAAAAAGCTGGCTTTCTTGGACAATATTTTTTTTTTTATAATTCTTAGTCTTAGGGAGCTAAAATGAAATAAAAATTGAATTTTTCCGCAAAAAGTGGGAGGTGGGTGGCGATTGCTTCCTTCGCCCCCCTGAGTAGCCACCGCTGTTTTTTGCTTTCTCATATATCTAGGATGGGAAATGCATGAAATTTGACACCTCAAATTTTTGGTAATCCTTTGAAAATAAAATCAACTTCTTATGTCAAAATATGTCTGAAAATTCGTCATTTCTTTTCGAAGTAAAAAATAAAAATATATATTTATGCATTGTGCGGGGAATATAACTTTTTCTAATCACAGCCATAAGTTCGAATAACCTAATCTAAATATTACTACTGATAAAAATAGAGTTAGATTAAATGTTTTAATAGACCTGTAAATCGATTACGCGACAATGCATGTATGTTTTACAAGTAATTATATAAAAATATCAAACATGGGTTAGAACTTATGAGGTTCAGAGAAAATAAAAAACAAAAGTATTTTTTATAGGAAAAGGACCCCCCCCCTTCCCCGAGATAGCAGTGCTGCCGACCTAATAAGTTGAAATTCATATCCAACCGAAGAGAAATATAAGTTGCATGAAATTTGTGTTTGTTTTTTTAAATGACTGCGTGGAACCTTTTTTCGAAGCTTCTTTTCTGTTCACCTAATATTTGAGCATTTCACATAAAAAGTCACGATACGAAACGAAATAAATGTTGGCATGAAGTTTCGACTTATACGATATTCTTATTTTTCACCCAATGGCATTTTTATCTAACTGTAGTTGTAGCTGTCAGTTCTGATTCGCAGAAGTGTAAAATATAATTCCAATACGAAGTCGCGTGCAAAATGTGAGTTTGGAGAATTATTTCACCGAAAAGTGAGTTGTGGAGACCAGAAAGAGCGTGAAAATGCTTAGTTGCGTGTCAGGAGTGTATTTCTGTGACTCTTCATTCGATAGTTTGTGACAAGCGAAACTATTTCACTTGCTTTGAGGTCTGTAACATATCATAGGCAACCGCATTATTTGCGAATAGCTATTACGATGTAATGTCAATTTTTAGCTCGTTTGTTGTGTTAAATTACAACATTCCATTAAATTAAATCATGATCAAGACCAAATTTACTTATGTTTACAGATATGGCTTCATTAACGAACTCAAATGTATATATATGCTATTACAAATGTTATTAATGCAGTATATCATAACACAGTACCGTGTAAATCGTCGGATGACAGATGGCTAAGATATTTACGTCCCGTTTTAAAGTAACACCTCGTTTATTTGAACCGTGTCCAGATGACGAAGACGACACCGGAGTCGGCAAATCCTCACTAAATTCCGTGTCACAACAGCGGGAAGACAGCCTACCCCGATGGATCTATCGGGCATCAAACCCGCTGAGAAGGCGGTTGGCTATTCGACCCTTCGAAATAGAAGAAGGAAAGGGGAAGTCATGAAGAGGAGGCGAAACATTTCGAAACAATTATTTATTGAAATAAAAATTTTGAAAATCACGTTCTATTCACACAAAAATAAAATGACATTCTTAACAATAGACGTTTAATATACGTATAGGGTATCGAAAAAATGTAACTGAAGCTTTGTTAATGCGTGCCTTAGAAAGAATCTATAGAAATGATTAGAAAACGTGGTATATATAATTTTTTTCTTTATCTTCACGTATGAAAATTTTATTTTCAGACATTTCACTTAAAAATTACTAGTATTTCAGAAATAGTTTTGAGTCATGGCTTTGCTAAAAGAGAAAGTAAACTGTGTTTTTTGGTTGACTGAGTTTCAACCAATCGTAATAGTGCAAAGAAAGTTTAAAACACAATACAAGAAAGAAGCACCACTCGAGAATATTAAATATAAGTGGATGAAAATATTTCTGATTTGGATAATAATGATACACGAATTGTGGTGAAGCCAGAGGTCAGTAGTGAGTTTAAAGAATCCATACGAAAGACATGGTAAAAATATATCAATGTAAAGATTGTCCTTAGTACAGATGTGTTTTACCCCGCTCACTTACGAAGTTGCAACTATTTTAGATAGCACTTGAGCTTTATAGAGAATCTGAGTAAATAATGCAATAGCAGTTAAAAGCTATTAAAACTGTTGTGGGAAACCGTTTCACGCGCGATCGAAAGGTTGAGAAAAGCTTCGATGCCATGCCAATTATATATTTCAGAATGTGTAATGTTGTTTACAAAGATAATGTTAAATTATTATGTTTGGTTTAAAATATGGTTGTGTTCCGCATCCTATTGCTTATTTTATTTTATAATAATAATGTATTTTTGAGTTCTACATGCTTTATTCCATTACTTTTATGTTCCATTATTGTATTGTATTTTAATTCGAAATGAATGCATATTGCATTCTCTGCATGCTTAGTGTAGCGCCTCCGTTAGGCGGCGCTGCTAGTTTGTTTACTGTTTTGTCATTGCCAGGTTTCTCTTCGCACCACCCGCACAGACCGGACGCATTCTTTTTCCTCTGCTGTCAACACCCGCACAGGCGGCCACACATATATTTTTTTTACTTTCGGCGTGTCTCCACCACACATTTGTTCGTTACTGCAACAAGTTGTCTACCGCAGTTTTATTCATTAATGAACAGTGATTCCACGGAACTGCATATTTTGCATATAATTGTGTTGATGGTGTGTATAGAACTTTTAATACAACAAACACTGTTTTCATCATTCTTTACTTAAAACAACAACAAAGACCTGACAATCTGCACAACAATTACTCACTCGTTTCTAGAGTGGTTTTACAACTCGTGATCTCAACGCACAGGTTGGTTCTAATCCCACTTGGTCTAACATATTTAGGCGTGTCCAGGATAAAGGAGAAGTATGGTATCTTCTATTGGCCAAAGTGACCATGGGGTATTTGAGATAAAAATTTCACTTAGCTTAATTTTTTGGGAAAGATTGTCTTCTTGAAGAATTTTCAGGAGAAACTGGTTTACATTTATGAGTCGCCTGGAGAGGCAGCCCGCAACAGCTCCTCCTCAACCGCCGGGACCAATTCGTTGCTAAAGCGCACATTGATCTATCAGTTTTTGAAAGAACCCCGTTAAGATCACACCCAGAGTGGCGAACTCAGTGACAGCACTCCCTAAACTATTAGATGAAGGGTGGGCTTAAAATGTCTGCCATTAAAAAGGGGGAAAATACAATACAGCAACTTCCTCGTTCATTTTCGATATTTTATATTCCTTTGCAAAGTACAAAAACTATAATTAGGAAATAAAATATAATGCACTCTTCGGAAGAAAACTAAAAAATATGTTATTCGCAATATCGATCGAAATGGACATCTCAAATGATTTTCTTCTAACAACACAATCGAGAAATGCTGTTACATTTATGTGGTCAGCAATCCTGGAATTTTATGTTATTTGCTCTTCTCTCTCTCTTATACACAATGGAAATGTTTTCATCCTTTTACTGCTTTATTTCCTTTATTTCCCTTTTCTAGACTCAGAATACCTTGCAAATCCAAAAGCTGGATTAGAAGCGTGTAGCTTTACTTTTTGAATAAGGATATTCTCGGGAAGATCTAGTTCAATAAGAAGAATTTAGTTACAAAATCTAAACGTAGTTTCGACATACATTTATAAGATTTATGGTATTTCAGTCAATAGGAACTTTTTCGGTTCGATTCATCAGTTGTGCGTAACGGAAATTCATATTCCTATAATTTATGCAAATTTTCAATGGCTTGAAAAATATCTTCCTCCTATGATTAAAGACGTTTCAAATTTTATATAAAAGAAGTAACACTATACTTAAAAAAGCAACTTAGTTTCCTCAGGTTAAAGTCCCATTTTAAAGCAACACTAGTATTGTTATAGACAGACATAATTTTAATCTGTGCCAGAGGCTGAGGGCGACACTTGAGCAGGAACCTTCTCTTCAAACTTCCACACTACATCAGCGGGAGGTTGTTTGACACTGCTCACTAGCTCGAAAATGCGGATGGAGGTAGGATCTTCTGTGGAACTGGGTTTTCAACTCGTGATCCTCCTGTCGCGAATCCGGGATTCCGCCGAGGCCCCATTATGATTAAAGGAGGCCCCTATTGCGAATGGAGAAAGTGCAGTCGCCATGACTCTACGCAACTTCAACTTTTCGTAACCAACAACCAAACAAGATAAGAAAACAACATAATTGTTTGCTTTTCGATGCAGCTCCGGCTTTCTACTTATTTTTTATGCAACTTACACTCTGAAGAATAAAGAGTGCAATATTTATATATTGAAGCGGGATTTTCCGTTTCTCAATTTCCGAAGAAATAATAACAACCCATCCTAATAACTCATATAATTTGCTTAAATGAGAAGCATTGGTTTTTGCCGAGAGAAACCTACTGGACACCCTTAATTATACTGAATAGTATCATTAATAACCATTTATATCATATACTGCTATGCATGCAAGTTTTCTGACTTAAAAACTACTGTTGTTTTTAACTTTATTTGTTAATAATTCCTTTTTTGTTTCTACCAAAGGAAAGATAAATAACCACTTTTTTTAAACCAATTATCTAGTCCTTTGTTTACAGTGTCCCCAAAGATATCCAAGAGAGACATTATTTCTTTTACCACCTTCTCTGTTCTCAGAAAGCAGACCGTCGCTAAAACAGATTAACTTTCAGTCGAAAATTCATGGGCTGCCCTGAATATTCAGACAGCATGGCGGGGCATTCCCAACGCTTCCTGAATATTCAAACAGAGCGTGATTCCCGTACATGGGCGAAACTTTTCATCCAAACAAGACTGGCCGAGGGAGCTTTTGTCTGTGATCAATGAAAAAGCCTTCTTCGCCGATCAATACCTGCAAAGCACTGAAAGGACGCAGTTAGAAGTCCGGCCAACCGTCCTGGCACAGATATTTCATTCATGTCCTCAGGCGATGGAGTTTAGCGCTGAGGAAAATGGAGAATTTCTTTTTCTGAAAATAGGAGTGACGGTAAATGGGAGTTTTGTTTATTTTTTCCCTTGAAAATTTGATTTAGGACTGCTGAATATTGGATTAGAAAAAAGAAATGCAGCATGGACGATGAAAAGATGAAGACTATGTTGAGTTTTCAGCGTTTTATGGATAAAATGTTTCTAACAAGGATGGTATTCATGCAGATAGAATTTTAGTTTAACGCCGACGGAGAGATTTCATTTAAGAATACCAGTGCATCTGCAGTTCTTTACTTTTAGAAGTCTTTTAAATGTCGTTTAAAATTTTGCTTAACAACAAAAAATTTGTTTATTATTACGAGTTAAGTCAGTTGTAGGTTGCTTCAATCCCAATGATGCTATTTGATGGATGTATACCTGCATTGTTTTTACAATATTAATGAAACTCTCCTTGGATAGCAACTTTTTCGGGTTAATTTAACAAAATAAAGATCCCACTTTGAAATTACTTAGCGGGACATCTTTGTACCTCGTATTTCTGAGTCGTAATCAGAGTGGCCAGTTGACACTCACTTGTTACCCTCTCACTAAATTTCCGCAGCACACCAGCGGGCACTTTGACCCGACACAGTTAACTTTCACCAGGCCATCACAGCGCCACAACTTTTCAGAAGTAACCTGTTGTTCAATGCTTAGTATAGCAAAAGTAGAGCATCTAGGGTCAATTGAATGATCGTCATTGCGACAGCAATAGCAATCCGAGGATGGAGTCCTAATAGCCATCACCGGCCACGGCCCAACTCAGCCCCACACCATTACTATGACCAACAGGGAAGTGAGAACGCGTTAACCAGTCAGGCGGCTTCTCGTCCACAACTTGTGGTGCTTCCCGGTGGGTGTTGAATGCTTGGTATAGATTGAAATTGGCAATTATTTTTCGAAAGCTTTTCAGCATTTGATAATTTTTAGTCAAATTTGACGTTTTAGCCAGAATCTTCGGCACTGCTCAAACATTATTGATTTTTCTTCTGTTCTAAAAGATTCTGAATCGCATCCACGGAATCTATTATGAATCTGAGAAGCCATCAGTCAATCTTGAGGGCCGATACAGCTAAGCAACTTCTATAGATGTGAAATATTCTTAATAAGCAATTGCTTTTGTTCTTGTATTAATATTTCTTTCCTATCTTCAGATGCTTTTTTTCAGCACGTTCGTTAAACGGTTATTTTACAAATGTCTTGCCTTCTCTCCAATTCGTAAATCAATGCATGTGTTCTTTTATTTTGGACTTCCAACACAGAGCTTTCGATTCAATTTCTTTGGTGTTTTGTAATTCTTCATTCTTTCCAACAGAATACATAAACATGAATACATTCCATAAAATACAAAAAAATCGACTATTTCCCATACATAAGTTATCATTTTTAATGCAGTAACCATGAGGTATCGTAAGGACAAATAGCATGATTTAGACATATTGTATTTTTAAATGATGTTCACAACACTACACATGTCAGGACATCATTGGCTGGAACATATGTTAAGATCACACTCTTGTAAATGGATGAAATCCTCTCTGCAAGTTTCAAAAATGTAGCCATATTTAGCATAATTTGCATACTGGGTGAAAAATGAAGAGAAAACCAAACAGACTTCTTGCATTACAATGTTCACACTGGATTCGTGGATCCTGGATGAACTTCAGTGCTTGTTTAATTATACGTTGATGACTTAATCACTTAAAATATCAAGAAAAAGAAAAGAAAAATTCCTTTTTTCAAAACAATTTAAATTTAACTAATTAAGTCAAATAGGTATCGAAAATGAGTTACTCCCACCCTGCCGAAGAATCCGAGGAAAGCTGATTGATAGTCGTCGCGACATTAATCGGAAACCGAAGAATGTCTTAAAGTTGGACATTCACCATTAGGCCAATCCACTTTTTTGGAAATACGATACCACTTTTTTCGAACACATGATGACAAACCCCTTCGTCAATATAAGAAACCGATGAAAAATGCAGCAGTCCGAGAAAATACAATACCACTTTTTTGGAACACATGATGACAAACCCCTTCGTCAATGTAAGAAATCGATGAAAAATGCAGCAGTCCGAGATTTCCAGTAAACATGACATACAAGATAGCAGACGAAGATGCTGATTGTTTAATCAGAAAGTTTAGTTTATCTCAATACATCCGTCTGGGGTGAAGATACAATCTTTTTGTCATCTTAATTGGCATTTGTACTTTGATAACGCATATTTCCTAAAACTAGAAAGGGAAAAAAATCGCTGGAAAAGATATTTCACAGAGTTTTAGAAAAACAATCGCCGACAATATTTTATTCATACATGCCATATGAGCGGATGTGACAATACATCAGCTTTTTGTAATTATATGTTCAGCTGCAGACTTTGAAAAACAATAACATCTCCCTGCAAAGTAATTGAAATTTCTTTAAGAACCCGGATATGACGCGAAGCTGTTGTGTATGTAGGGAACCCCTTTCTTGTATACTGTATACAATTTAATAACTACCTCAATTCATCCTTGAATAATGTTTGCTACAAATGTTATATGAAATCTTCATTTAACAAGAGTAGCAATATGGCTTCTGCTTCGCAGTTGTCCACCAACACTCAAAAGTTTACTATCATATCCAGCAGTGGTTTGGCAATAAAAAAGATACCTCAAGACTGGGGTTGGGAAAGAACAAACAGTGGCTCCAACCTGTCAAACTCTGCACCTGACTATATCCTGTATTTAGCAAGATATCCTGCAAGGTGCAGAAATGCAGCTGTAGGAAGGTCAGACTGTTTTGTCCAGTGTTGTATCCTCATTGTTGAGACAACTGCAATAACAGAGGGATTCAAGTAATCAATAGTGATGAGGATGATGATGGTAAACCAATACTTCTGTTTGATGATTTAGTTGAGGCGTCTTTATCTTTGCATGTGAGGAAGACACAGATCTTTTCAAAAGATATTGGACCATAAGCTTTAAAGTGACCTTGGGATAGCAGAGACTGTGAAATGTATGTAGATACTAAGGATCATTTATGTCTGTAGTTGCATTATTATTGCTATTATATAAGTTATTAGTTAGAATGCTACTTTTTCCATTTCTATTTTTCTTGGTTACATATATGCTCGTTATTCAAATTAACAGAAATTAATAAAAGCTTAATTAAAACCGCCACTCCAAGTACTTGGAAGCGTTCCAAGTAACATTATTGTGAAAGTTATCTAAATTTCCAACATCAGCTCCTTTAGGTAATCAAGGAATTTTATTCATAACTACACTGCCCGGCGCGCTGCTCGGGACTAAATTACTTTCATGTTCCACTTTAATGATGAAAATTATTTGAAAAGGAACATTATGGTGAAAAAGTGTAATAAATAAGTAAAGTTTATTACTGAAGATAGTAAATTTGAAGTAGATAGAGCGGTTTGTTATTTTCGCTACGTACGGTTAGCAGGTGAATCAAACTTTAGCCAAACCAACCAAGCAGGCGCCTAAATGGTACACGTAACGAAAATAGTACTAACATAAATCAGAAATTTTGTGCTGATTATTTGATATGATAATGCCATAAAAGCTGATAGTTTTAGCGTTGGTATAAAAAAACTGGGGAGAAAGTCAATTTTTTTTTCATGTTTTTTACGTAACTGAAATTTAGCAAAAGGTTTGTGGGGAACCTCAGATCTGTAATCAGCACCCAAAAAAATATAGGAGCAAAAAACATGACCTGTTCTGGTGAATTTAAAAAAACTATCTAACGACTGACTGACTAATAGCTGAAATATATTATTTATCGCTAATGCAAATTAATGCTTAAGAAATTGACAGGGAAAGTTGTAGCTACATTTTTCATAGTGACTGATGCTAACGAGACCTATTAGTAATTTAAATTACGAAGACCAGCTGAAGAAAAATGACTTTAAGCTGCTTGTTTACAGATCGGTGCAAATTGACGCAGAAGATAATTAGGATCTGTCTAAAATATTTTTTGAATTGTTTTCTTGGTTCTAGCATGAGTCAATTTGAAATCTTTTTGATTTATTTTAATTTGAGAAGATAAGAATGATTTTATGCGCCAGCTTTTCATTAATTAACCTATTACTGTGCGCTGCACCTTTTATGAAACTTTAAATTAATGTATTTTGCACCTATTTGACTCTTATATATGAGAGTGAGGAGAGCCGCCAGATAAGAAAGAGCACCTGCTTCCTGTGGGTACAATAATGGACTTAGAGTCCACTCCGAGACCAAACGTTCCTCCTGCAGGAGGGGCTGGGCCGTGGCCGATGATGGCTTTGACATTCACCACCGATCTGTTCTTATTCCATTTCAGAGGGCTTCGCCGACCATCCCCATTTTCAGTCGACAGGTTTGGTGGATATCTACAGTCGGACTGTGCCAGTCTTATGGGCAACCCGGATCCCTAGGCTACAGCCTCCTTCTCCCCTCGTCTCCGGTTTCCCCCAGAATGACTCCTCGGATACAATCTTGTTTGTAGGTTCCTTTGGCTTTGTGAGAGGATGCTGTTTTAACTGACTATCGTATTTAAATTGATGGTTTAGTGGGCTGTGAATAAAAATCCAGCACGGATGGAATTCTACTTTTTTCTCGATTGCTACAATTTTCTGGTTTGGTTTCTGGCATTGACGAAGGGGTTTTTTGTCATCAAGTGTGTTCAAAAAAGTGTGTTGTCTAGA
>BGPR01019309.1:0-29506 GCA_013235015.1 Araneus ventricosus
AAAATGTTTGATAGTAATTATTTACTGAATAAAATTTATTTTATTATGATAATTTCAAATAATGCCAATAATTATTTTAGTAAGAATTTTAAAAACAATTGAAACTTAATCAATCTATTTTTTCTATCCTCAAAGAAAGTTTTGTTTATTTATTTATTTATTTGAACGAAAATCTTTTGCTCGAACTATTTGTTATCGTTTGGTTTTATTTAAAGTTTCGCCATTTCTACTGAGTTTGTCTTTCTTGATTTGAATTTTCTCTTAAAATATATTTTTTATTCCTTTGCTTTTATTTTTCTTTAAATATTAGTAAAGCCCAGTAAGTCTATAAAACTTTTTTAGCTTTGTATAAACATTTTTCAGATTTTTTTTCATTTTGATGCTATTCTCTTTTTTCAAATTTTCCAATACCGGCAATTTTTACCGGCACCAATACCGGCAAATTACAGCAATGAAACTGGGACGCTGCTAGGTTCCCAGTTCCATTGCTGTAATTTTTATCATTTAATTAAATCAATATTTTAATTCTTTATTTAATTTTGAACTAATTTAATTCAATAACTATATTTAATTTAATGACTAGATTTTATTAATAACTGAGTTTTATAGATTCCAAACTATTTTTTATTAGTTTCATTAATATTTTTCGATAATAAACACCTTTTGTAATTCAGTAGTATTAACCTAATATCTGAATTTCGCGTATATGCAAATTATCAAAAGAATTTAAATACTCTTTGCATATATGGTCAAGTATTCCTACCCACAGAGTCAAGTATCCCTACCCATAGAGCCAAGTATTCCTACCCATAGGGTCAAGTATCCCTACCCATAGGGCCAAATATTCCTACCTATAGGGTCAAGTATCCCTAGCTTAGGATCAAATGTCCCTAACGTAAAGGGTACTTGACTCTAGGCGATTTCATGAAATCTATTTATTTTATGATTAAATGAGATATCAGTTTAGCATAAGTACATTTATTTTTTATAAAAACAAGTCTTTTTGTGATGATAAAAATTCACATGTTGGAGTAAAATAAGAATATTAAAAGTAGGATCAAGTATCCCTAATTTCCCCTACATACCAATGAAAAGTTATTTCTCTTTCGCTAGGCAGGATTATTTTGAAAAATTATTTCATTGAGAGTAACTCTTTTCTTTTAGGCATTAGTTTCTCACTAAATGCATCTAATATTTTATAAAATAAATCTCCAACAGATGAACTTTTCTACATTTATCTGAATTTTTAATTTACCTGCACATTTCTCTGAATTTTTACCATGACAGAATAGCTTTAACCAGAGTTTTGACTTTATATCTTTCCCATAATTTTCATAGATATTCATGCTTTTGATAGCTCATTAAAAAAAGATTAGGAGATGAAGCTTTGGAAATAATGACATTTTTAAGTTTAGTGCCATACAATTATTGATTTACTGAACTCGAATTTATCTACACATTTAAGTTAATTTGGTAAAATCTTCAGACAGTTCGGCAGCCCCAACCACTCGACGTATTTCGATGGTTTTTATTTCATATGAAAGCTTGTGACGTCTAGATTATATTTAAAACAATTTGGTAAAACCTTCAGACAGTTATCCAGCCACAATCACTCCACGGATTTAGATAACTTTTGTTTCATATGAAAGCGTATGACGTCTCTATATGTCATCAAGGGTCTCCTGTTCCCTACCCTCCGTTTTTTTAACGAAATCGAAAAACATTTCTCCACCATGTATTCTCTATGAGTAACAACCTTTAGACAGTTCGGCAGCAACAACCACCCGGCGGATTTCGATAAATTTTATTTCAAATGGAAGCTTGTGACGTCTAGATATGTCATCAAGGATCACCTATTCCCCACCCAACCCCATTTTTTGACGAAATCGAGAAAAAAACATTTCATCACCAAACATTTTCTACGGGGAAAACCTTTAGACAGTTAGCCAGCAACAACCACCCGACGGATTTCGACAATTTTTATTTCATATGAAAGCTTATGACGCCTAGATATGTCATCAAGTATCGCCTGCCCCCACCACTCCCCATTTTCGAACGAAATCGAAAATAATATCTCCACCATACCTTCTCTATGGGGAAAAACATTTAGACAGTGTTCCGTTTATTTTCGCAAGTATAAAATAATATTTTTTATTTCTATGCAGTTCTGTTGCATTTTATTCGAATTAATTTTAACTTTAATAAGAGTTAAGACATCTCTATAAATTGCTTTTAATAAGAGATGATTTTGTTAATTCATCTCTAAATATTATTGATTGATTTAAGGGGGTTATTTGGGATTTTTAGCTGCAAAGGCTGTCATCCCCGTATTCACAAAAGGTTCAAATTAAAAAATGTCAAACAACTTCAGGTTCTGGAGGAAAATATGAAGGTTCTGTTTATTTTCAAAGACTTTGCTTGTAGGTTCCTTAAATCTATAGGTTGCTAAAAAACAAGTCCAAGTTTGTTCCAGCGATGACCACGAATGGTTGAATACCTAGAGCAGTGAAGTAAAGTATGATCCACATTGTTCATAACGTTGCATGTATTATACATTGGATTGTCTGAAAGAATGAATTTATTCAAAAGGCCTAAATATTATTATCTTTGTTTTAGTTAATATTTAATTTCAAATCAATAGCGGACGATTTTGTTCCCTTTCTAAATTTATTTTCATTATATTGGCAACAGGAAAATTAGTTGTTAAAAAAGTTTAACGGAATGCTGTTAAATGAGAGAATGAAGTTTTTCTGGAATAAACATTTTAATTTTGCGATGACTTTTTGTTTTCATCAATACTCCCAACAGCTCCCTCAAAATGGCGTGTCAAAAATATTGTAAAATACTTATTGTAGGTGATAGAAACTGCTTATTAAAGGCCGATATCATTCTGTATTTATGGATCTGAAGACTTTCATGCCGAAATTCATGAGAACGTTATACAAAACATTACAACTACATGGGGTTCATTGAAAGATTTTACAATTTTAAAGGAATCTATTGTCTACAAAGAATATAAAATCTAGTATGGTTTTATGGTTTGTTCCACTGATATTCATGCAGTATTTAAAACTGAAAAAAGTAGTGGCTGAGAGCCTCAAAGCAGCGAGGTGGTAGGGGCAGTGTTAAGCAAAGTGGGTGCCGGCCGCGAACCCGCCCAGAGTGCTGAGTTATATATAAACTATATTACAATATTTTAGTTAAAATAGAGTAAAAGAGTTCACTGCCATTTTAAAGTGTATCTAACTCAAAAGAAATATATTTTTAGTCGTGTCCTGACTGAATATTGCTTTCAATATGATAGTATAATAAATATACGTATTGTACTAAAAATATGCTACTAAAATACATATGCTCAACATACGATTCTTATTTACACAATAACAAAATGGAATAAATGTTAGCGGAGTAAAACAGCTATTATAAGATAAAGCTAAGTCATAAATTAGAGGAATATGGTAGATTATTCTCACTGGGACTGTATCCATTGCACGACGCTTAAAATTCAGTTATCTTAAAAAATAGCTATTGTATTATTAAGCTCACTTATTGAACTCGAAACCCAAAACGGACAGAAGTGGCCCCAATAGTATTCTTTGAAATAAAATGACAATTACAGCTTCATTCCAACCTTATGAGAAAGTAGTTCAGAAAAGATTGTTAACAATATTTCGCATTTTTTTAATAAAAAATTATTCTAAACAATGTATTTACCATATTAAACATAAATCATTTATTTAACCAAAAAAATATGGTCATCAGATGTAAAAGTTTACGAAAAGGCTTAAATAAAAATGTTTAATTTTATCCTGAATCTCAGTAATCTATTTCCAGAAGCGCAATTGATTTTATTTAAAATTTACAAGCTCATATTTCCATTTAGTTGTAGAAAATTTTTTTTATATCTTATATAGTTGATTTAAGTAACATTTTAAATTAGAGCTTCTCATTTCCAGAAAGTTGCCTCTAATTATTAATCAAATGTTGCTGCAAGCTATTTATATATATTTTAAATACAGAGTATTTATTTTTACCTAAGTTTGAAACTATCACATGCTTTCTAGGAATAATTCCACACCAGAATTTTCACATAAGCCTCGAGTTCATTTACGTCAGAGGAAAAGTTCATGAGGCGAATGAAATATTTTTCTCAGAATATACAAATATATGAGGATATACATGCTTCCGAAATACACTTATATCATCTAAGTCATTTCAATCTGTCACTTTCAAATATATTGGGATTTTATGCGTCATGTCTCTTGGCTCAATATTTTGAAGAGTAAACTTCCGTAATGGGAACGTGGATGATTTTCCATATTTGAATTTATTTTACACAAGTAAACGAAGCATCTCTTCGTGTGCTGCAAGTGAAAATAAATGTCGCTATCGCCATTTATTTTATGGGCATTAAATAACTTCTATGGTTAAAAGATATAATGTTTTATACGCTCTTAAAGAAATTTCAAATGACATAGTGTTAAGAAAGTTTTAAGATATTTCTTTATGCATGAATATATAACGTTTTCCAAAGCACGTTATTCTAGCTGGTAACTTTCCATTTATAATGCAGCCATTCTGTTTTCACTTATAGTTGCAAAAGAAGGTCCATATAGTAAACATAAGAAACACGATGTTATTCAACAGTTCCGAAGAGTTTTTAACTACCAAGTAGACCTGGTTTCAAAATAGATGAGTAATGTTAATCTTTGATTAGTTTTATTGTTGGGTGAGATAATTAAATCACTTAATTTGTAGTCTTTATTTTACTTTATTCTGAGGATAAATTAAATCTAATTATAGAAAAATATTTCTTTATAAATATATATGTAGGTAATTAGTTTTAGTGTTTTCAAATAAAGACATGGTTTAAAACGATCTCAAACTTCTTCTAAATAATCATCAAAAATGACTTTTATAATATTAAATGGTACTACTAACATCACACCGTAGTATTGTTGTTAATAAAGACGAAAGAGTAAAGATGAAAAATAGTTTAGTTATAATAACGTCACTTTTTGAAGCAGAACAGAGAGGTTTTAAAGATTGCGTTTCTCCAGAACTGAGAATTCTTGTTCCACCATTTCAACTTGTTTTTTTGAAATTCAAAATCCTAAGTCGATAAAAAGTTGTCACTATGGTCACATATTTACCAAAAAAAGTTTTAACAAGATTGAAACATATTTAGGTCTCCTGAAATGGGCCTGAAATTTGAAATTTTTTTGTCAATTTAATTTTTTTTTAAAAATGTGAAAAAATTGTTTTCTATTTAAGTACAAAAATGTGAAGTTTAAGATGTTAATTAATAGTTAAAAATATTATATCTGTCATATAAAATTTAGGTCTCCTGGAATCTACATGAAAATCTTAATTTATCTGCCAAATACGCATATTTTTCAATTTTCAATCCATCCTTTATATTAAGAACAATTATTTTATTTACAGTCTATATATCAGTACAGCTTTTTGAAATAGCAAAAGTATCATTTGGTGAAATCGCAAATACAGTTAAAACCCCGGTTAACCGAACTCGAGTTTACCGAATCTCGAGTTATCCGAAATGCCTCCAAAATCGCAAATCCAGAAAACACGTACTGAACTAAACAGAAATCATCGCGAAGGCGAGATTTTTTTTCAACGATATATACACTTTCTTTCTTTTAAGCCTTCGCAAGAAGGTCAGTGATTAATTTTAGAATGTTAAAATTAATATTAATGAGTATTAACAATATTAATTACAAGATTGTTTACCTATGCCTATTGGGAGCCTTGCGCCAGAATGTGCCGGTGCGGATATTGCTCCCGAGGAAGGGTTAACTTTAATAAAGAATATAAGTGTAGCCTGCAAAGACTACCATAGAAGCATTTCTCTGTTGATTTGAATGAATCTTAAGATAATCTTCTAAAAATAAATTAAACAAACAAACCACTGCTTATAATGGATGTTTTAAATCATTTTTCAACAATCAATTGATCCATTGGAGGTCCCAGTATTTGCTGCGGTACCATCACAGCCAAAAGCTTTAATACTTTTCTTATCTGTGCAGTTTTCTTCTATAAATCTTAGTATTGATGATACTATATCTTTCCCAGAGCCAATATCAGGAGTTAAGTGTCAAAAATATGTCGATCTGGTTCTTCAACCAAAGATATGCTTTCATCTTATACAATTTTCCTGTAAGATTTACCACTTGCAATGTCTTTACTTCTTGTTTCATATTTTCAAGCATCGAATTAGAGTGCAATTTTTTACGAGATGCGAGTTGAATCTTAACTGTATTTCACTCTTTCACGAAACACCGTCGATTTATCTATTACCGCTGCTGATTTGCTGGTTCAGAACATTTAAACCCTGCAAACAGCACTTGCTAGTTGAGCTCCTGCTTTACTGGAAATGGCTCTTCAGTCACATTCTCTAGCTGAAGCGACATGACTTGACACCTGAGTATAGTTACCGTACAACCCCTGTTATCTGAACTAAAGAGGGGAGCCATTTAGGATAACGATGTTTTCGGTTAAGCCATGGACGTCTATTACTATCATGTTTCTAATTACAGTATGTAATTGTGAAATGTTTTAAGTGTAAGACAAATTTAAAATTCTCTTTGTAGGTTACAACAATGTTATTTGTCAGTTAAACCTCCGTTCGGAGCAATATTCGCACCGGGAAAGTCTGCCGCAATGCTCTCAATAGGCATAGGTAAACAATCTCGTAATTAATATTTTTAATACACATTAATATTAATTAATTTTAGCATTCTAAATTTAATCACTGACCTTTTTCGGAAGGCTTAAATGAAAAAGATGGGGATATCGTTGCAAAAGTAGTGCTTTCTCGATTATTTCCGTGCAGTACAGTACGTGTTTTATGGATTTGTGATTTCCGAGGCATATCGGATAATTCAGGTTTCAGTTAACCCGAGTTCGGTTAACCGGGATTTTATTGTATTTTCGATTTCACAAAATAATATTTTCGCTATTTCAAAAAGCAGTACTGCTATAATAATAAAATTGACTACATAATCTATAGACTATAAATAATAAAATTGTTATTGACCTAAAGGATAGGTTGAAATTGACAAATATGCGCATTTGGGAGAAAAATTAAGGACTTCGTGTAGATTCCGGGAGACCTAAATTTTACATAACAGATATAATATTTTTTTACTGTTAATTAACATATTTAACTTCACATTTTTGTACTTAAATAGAAAGCAAATTTTAGTTTTCATATTTTTTTTAAAAAATGCATCAGTATACGTTTTTGACAAAACATTTCAAACTTTAGGCCCATTCCGGGAGACCTAAATATTTTTTAATTTCGCTAAAACTTTTTTGGCAAATATGTGACAATAGTGACATTTTTTTATCGAATTAGAATTTTGAATTTCAAAAAAATGTTTTTCGTGATACAACCTAATGCACATAGGGTCATTTGGAGAGTGAAGGTGTGTATAAACGAAAATTGGCATCTAGACATGGTATTAGAAAAGTGAACCATTTTGAACCATTTCTAGCAACACTTACTTTTTATGCTTTCGCAGAAAGGATTGAAATGTGGAAAAAGCTTTGAATCAAAAGCAATCACTTGGCTTAAATGCTAGCATAGAAATACTTGTAGCGAATATTTCAGAATCACTACCAGCTTCAAACTACACGTTAGATAAGTTATATTAACGTCCCGTTTTGAAGTAACGCTAGGTATATTTTGGGATGGACCTCGTAATTTTGAACCGCAGTCAGATGACGAGGACGATATCTGAACTGGCACCCCCTCTCCAAACATCCACACTGCACAAGCGAGAGTACGTTTGTCTCCCCTACGTAAGATTGAGAGCGCAACAGGCTTCACTCAAGGCGGATCTTCACTGGATTCGGGTATTGAATCTGGAACCCATAGGTCATCGCTGCCAGTGAAAATGAAAATAGCTGGAATTGTAAAAGATAGCTAAAATGATAACCACAAAGTTCTAGTAATTTTTCTAACAGGATTTAAGAAAACTAATCAGGTAGCGTATTTAAATATATAATGTTCAGACTGTTTTTACTTTTAGCGTTTATAACCATTTATTGTTAATGAAATCAGATATACACATTCTTATATATAACATGTTTTATTTTGTGACAGAAAGATTAACATGATCATTAGAATCATCACCCTGAAACTGAAGCTCGTGTGAATAATGCACTTTCTTATCTCTCTCAATATATAAAAGGCAATGTTTGCGTATGGGGGGATGTGGCTACGAGTGTGCGTGCGATGTTTAGACGAAAAATATTGCACTTTCAGCTCTAAAATTTGGCACACAGGTAGTACTAATGGTGACTCAATACACCTCGAAGCCCGAATATTGAAATTCAATCTAGAATTTTTTTATATAATATTGTGTGGTATTTGGGGAGATTTTTCATACTCATTTCTCCATTACATATTTTCTAACAATCGTAGCAAGAAAATGGATACACCATAAGACATAACAAACAATTTCCTTTCTATTGAAGTTTATTTTAAACGTCTAAAAGTTTGTTTTAAACGAAAAAGTTGCCGTACAATATTTTCGCTAATTTTACTAAATTTTTAAAAATATTTTTGGTATAATTTACTACAATACTTTTCATTCATGCAACGCAATTCAAACCGTTTTCATTGTTTAAACAGATATTTAATTACGTGTTTCTCTTTCATTGTTGAAAGCTGAGTTAATATCTTCTCTTTTCTCTATATCACCATCTTCTCTCTATATATAAAATGCAATGTTGTTTGATTGTTTGTGTGAGTGCGTGTGTGTATGCGTGCATGTGCGTGTGTGTATGCGTGCGTGTGATTTTTAACCGTTAAATATTACACTTACAGCCCTGAAATTTTGCACATTGGTAGTACTAATGGTGACTCATTGCACCTCGAAGCCTGAATTTTAAAGTTCAATCTAGAAAATATTTTATTTAATATTTTGTGGTATTTTGGTGACTTTTATATTCATTTCTCCATAGCATTTTTTCTAATAATCGTAGCAAGAAAATATAGAGACCAAAAGAATTTGTTTAATTTATGGTGAATTTATCGTTAAAGAATACGTTTAATTTGTCGTTAAATAGATAAACCAATTAATTTCGTTTTTTAAAACTTTATTTCATGTCATTCTGGTCCTTTTTTTATTTTGTTGAAGTCATTATGCCACTGGCAACACCGTTCCCATACCGCTAATTATATAAAACATCGACTATTCGTATAACATTTGAAACACATTTTTGCTTGTCAAATCAGCTTTAGAGACTCAATTCATGTTCACGTGATGCATATCAAGTGTAAAGCGCCTATTTAATTTTTTTAACATACTACACATACTGCAGTAGGGAAAAGGACGTGCCACTACAACACAGTAAGGGACAAAATGCTGCTGGATCCCATTTCTTATTAGTCTTATATTACTTTAACAATCAGAAAAATATCATTCGCGCTTATTCTTTCTTTAAATCAATTGCCAATTACATTCTTCTTTCTGCCAATTACAGTTTGCTGCTCTGAAACGTCTTTCCGCTTTTTTTAATTACTTCTCGCATAATGAGGCTAGAATGGTGGGCTAATGACAAAAGAAAGGCATAGTCTTCATTGACCAAGTCACTTTTGATGTATGGCTCAAGTCTACCTTTAATTAATTTTAAAGAGAGTCCTGCCTTTTTATTCTTCGGTTAATAACTTTGAATCTGAGGTAACAATAACGATACTTTTTTGCAACTTCTTATAGATAGATATCTGCAGATTCAAACATGGACACCAACAGTAAATAAAAATAATAAATCAAGAAGAGATTTATCACAATAAGCATATACACATAAAATCTTAAAAAAATAAAAGTAAATGAAATAATTTATTAATAAAATATAATAATTAAAAAATCAGAAAAAGAAAATAGTCAGAAAATCTTCGACTCTATGAAATTAAAAGATTCTGTTTACTTTCAAAACTTTTACAGCAAAACTACCATTATTGACAAAAACAACTCTAGCGTTGGAACATGACTACGCTTCAACTATTGCAATGATTTAAGAAAGTTTCTAAATGCTGTGTTTATCACTTTATTTGTCCTTTTTCTAAATTACAAAAGAATTTTAAACTTATCATTATTAACGACGAGTTTTAAACGCCTGATACTCGCCATCAAAGATGATTTCAATATCAAACAGAAAACATTATAGTGACCAGTAGTTTCTAAAAGAAACTAAAATGCCTGCACTGCATTTGTTAAAGTCGACTGCTTGCAAGAGATAAATACCTAGAATAAAAGTTAAAGATGAATTAATCCAAATGTGTACATTTAAAAAAAATACATCCTTGTTCAAATTATTTCAAATTTCTTAAGCAGAATTTTCTATATGAATATTTATATATTTTTATAAAGGATAAATTTCTTTAAGAATTCTAAAAATTCAGAGTTTTGTTTTCCAAAATTTACGAAGTACTAAGTTAGTTTGCAGAAGTGAAACCGATACGAAGAATTTCCACATTTAGCTAAAATATTGCATTTATCCTAAAGAGGATTTCGTTGCCTGTTTGATTCTCATTTTACGTTTAAAGCATTTTTTGTCAATTCCTACACCCTTCTTTTAAAACTATTTCACAAGAACTGAGGTCAAAATGGTGGAAAATATCTCATTTATGCCCTGTTCAGTCTTATCTCAACCGTACCACCTGCCTTTATATGTAATAAACATAGAAGAAAAGTGAAAAAAAGCTAAAGTTTGTAAAAGTTTATTAGTAGACTAAATAAGTTTCGTTGTTATGGGTGCTGAACAGGAACTGCAAAATGTTGAAAAACTGAGTTTCGAGAAACAAGGGGTAAAATACAAGGTCTATGTCATTCAATAAACTGCGACTAACAAGTTACAGTAGCAATAAGTTTAACAATCAATATTTTTTCCAAGTTTTCAATTTTTAAAAAAATATTATTCGAATTATTTGAAAAGAAGTGAAAGTAAAGGAGAAGACATAAAAATATAAGAACAGATTAATTAATAAACATCATCACAAATTGAACTGCATTGAAATAAAGTTTCTTGAATTAGCAATTTTTAAATCAGTATTTCTAAAACTGTGACAAATTAATATGAGTAATTTTTTTAAAAAATATTTGTTCCAATGGAATCAATTCATGCCCTGGTGACGTACCAAAAATACGCGGCGCCTATTTAAGGTTTTTTTTAAAAAATAACACATACAAAGTTAAGTAATTTCACATAGTATATTTACGCGGCATGTAACCACAGACATTTCCCACCGAAGAACCCACGCGCATTCAGTTCAAACAGATATTCGCTTTTATTATATACAGGGTGATTATAATTAAAGATCAACTTTCAAAAAGCTGTAAAAAAGAACCACTGGTCAGAATGACCTGAAATTTGACATGAGTATACTCAAAGAAGGGGGAGGGGAAGTATGGCAGAAGAAAAAAATAGTTCAAAATTTTAGCAATAGATGGCGCTTTACACTTCAGAATATTCAAAATAAGAAACAATGGAACATTTTTTTGGACGGATGAAGCTCATTTCCACATCCATGGATATGTCAACACTCAGATTTGCAGAATATGGGCAACGGAAAATCCGTTCGGATATCAACTAGTACATCTTCATTCTGAAAAGTAACTGTTTCGTGCGGGTTTACGGCATCGTTTATCAAAGGGATATTCTTTTTCAAAGAGATAGGTCCTGCGGGTCCTGTTACCATCAATGGTGGACGCTATGAATCTCTTTTGCGTAACCATGGCATTCCAACAGCGTGCATGTGTGGGTAACACAATTTTCATGCAAGACGGAACTCCTCCACACATCGCAAATCCTGTTTAGCGCCTTCTCAGCATGCATTTCGGAAATGATAGAATTATCAGCTGCCATTTTCCAACAAACTGGCCATCAAGATCACCTGATCCTAATCAATGTGATTTCTGGCTGTGGGGTTATCTGAAACATGTTGTGGTGAGTGGTTCGATTGCAAACTTAGCTGAACTGATGGCACGCACTGCGCAACACATTCACAATATCAACACAGATAAACTCCGATCTGTTGTGGAACATGCTATTTCTCGGTTGCAACTTGTGGAAGAAACCGGTGAAGAGCATATTGAACATTTCTTGAGCCTATCGTGGTGGATTGGTATTCAATTAAAGTGCCAAAACTGCCAAATGACTTGGAAGTCATTGTTTTATTCCTTGATTTTTTTCTAAAAAAACCATTATAGTCATGCTCAATGAACAGAACAGTTGGTTTAAACTGCAAACCATGCAATGACCGTCGCATTAGGTTGTCAATGTCACTGGTCCCGAACTCTTGTACGTTTTATGATGTGTAAAGCGCCATCTGTTGCTAAAATTTTCAACTTTTTTTTCTCCTTCTGCCATACTTCCCCCCCTTCTACGAGTATACTCAGGTCAAATATCAGATTATTCTGACCAGGGGTTCTCGTTTTGCAACTGTTTGAAAGTTGAACTTTCATTATAATCACCCTGTATATAAATTAAATAAATTTGCAATTTTTTCACGATTTAATAAAGTTTGTACAACTCAAAAGGCCTTTTTAATAATACAGACGAAGGTAAGTAAGTCCACATGGCAGCCTTTCGCGGGATCGCTGTGGCAGCCTTTCCACGCCAAAATGAAAAACTATGAATAATACAGACAAAGTTAAGTAATAACGCCAAAATGAAAAGTATGAATCATACAGACAAAGTTAAGTAACAACGACAAAATGAAAAAGTATGAATAATACAGAGTCAAGTAATTCCACATGGCAGCCTTTGGTGGGAAAAGGCTGCCACCTCTTTTAATGTTTGATGATCTTATTTCGTCCAAGATGCTTAAATGCTTAAATTCTTATGTTTAAAGACTGCATTCTTTATACTAACCTAAACCTAGACACATAGTGATTTTACAATCGAAGTGGCAATGTTTTACATGCCACAAAAGGCTGGCATGTGGAAATTATTCAACTTCGTTTGTGTTATTAAAAAACCTTGTTGAGTTGTAAAAACTTTACTAAATTGTGAAACGATTACTTATTTATTTAATTTATATTGATAATAAAAGCAAATTTGTGTCTTTTGGCACTCTGCAGTACAGACCGTTAGACCAAGGACTGCACAATTTGGCGAATATATGGATGGGAATCTGTGCAACGGAGAGGTTTTTTGAAGTCTTAATTCATTAAAAAGTAAGCAAAATTATGGTGTTTTTCGTCGATAGCTTCTAAAAATACTATCTGACTGAGTGAAATGAATAAAAGATAAAGCTGAATGATTATGGTTGCTATGTTTTTAATTCTCTTTATCAGAATGTTTTAATACACCTAACATGCTTCTGGACGCAAAATGTGCCGACCCAGTTTAATGTGAACGTCAAATACACATTTTTCATAATTAATAAGAAAGTGAATTTGGCGCTGGCAATATGCAATTAGGTATTAGATAACACGGGCAGTTACTCGACTCCATTAGGGATAGTCAATTAATAAAACTGGTGTAAGGCTAGATGAAAAAACACGGATTAAATTTCTATCACAATTTAAAGTTTAAAATTGCGTTTTTAAGAGAAAGATAAATATAAAATTATGCAGAGAAGATTCAACTGAATTTAAACAAAATCAATATTCCCAGCAAGCAAGCTGCTTGCAGAAGGTAGCTAGTAAGAAAATAATTTTTAGTTAGTGTAGTAATCATCTATTATTTGCGAAATATTTTACTAAGTAAATATCTTTTAATTTAGTAAGTAAAATTTATATTAATTGGGAATTAATTGCTAAACTTATCTTCAATATATTAATCATAATGTCATATAGCTTTGGTTGATTATAACGATAAATAATCGTAATGGAATCTTAAGGAACCTAAATGAAATTTCAGTCAGCAATAGATAATCTAGAAAAGCTTATTAATGACTATCAAGAGTTTCATAAAGATTTCTATTTCTTTTTTCCTTAAAGAATAAACAAAAGAAAAAGTATGCATGAATATTTTTGGTGAAGATAATGCAAGAAATATGTAAATATCCATCACCTTTTCCTTCTCCTCGCCTCGGAGGGCTGTTTACTGTGTCTTTTGCACTGCAGAGGATTAGCTTCATTTAAATGTTATTTGAGAAGTTGCATCATCAATTTTATGACAAGAAAGGAGTATTGTTATAAGTAATGAGGAGCTGGAGGGTTTATTGTATGTTCAACCCTTGCGGAATTATAATGATCTTCAGAATTTTTTTGTTGTCTAAGGTATATTCAAGTCCAGGTTCGTAAATAAAACACATCCAATGTCTTAATTATTTACAGATTGGAAGCATATTAATTTGATTGACATATTCTATAAATAGGGTTCTGAGTGCAGAAAGCGAAACATTATATAAATTTATCAAGCAATGATTTAAAATTGAAAAGTGCAACATAATGGTATTAATTTTTCCAGAATTAAATTTAGAAAAATAATCAGTTTAACTGAGATAAATCAGGTTATTTGATGGCAGTAATTTATCGTATTATTATTTTAATGAAAATGAACTTCAATTAATTTTAATTATTAAAAATACATTTTCAGTGTATCCTTTAAGAAATGCACCGGCCGTCAAAATTGAGATACTACTCGCTTTTGAAGTTCACCATTAAATGAATGCAAATAAATGTATGTATGAATGAAGGCATATGTTTTGAATGAATGAGGTTGGGTAACATTAACTAAATGAAATGAAAGAATTCTGAGGTATATTTCTAGGTCAACTTTGCTATTATCAACTTTAGAATTAATTAATTCTTATTACATTTAATCAAATAATAAAAATGAAACCGTTTTATAAGCCTAATCTTTGGAACGTTTTTATCTAATACCTTATGAAATATATGTGGCACGGAAATGATTTATATACCTTCTTAAAGAGCAAAAAGTTAAATTTTTTTCTTATAATCTATATATAAAACGCTCAGGCGGAAAACGACGTGGCGGAAAGAGGGTGTTAATTTCTCTTTTGTCGATGACAACTTCTGTTACAAACAAAACCGGAAGCCTCGGCCATGTTAGGCATAATTTCATAGGTATAGCCTGTTACTATATTCGTTGTGGTATAAAATAACATTTTTTCGTAAAAAAATTAGTTCAAGACTTAGAGTTCACAATTTTTCTTACAATATAAGGAAACTTTGGACGAAATGACTCAAAAGAGATAAGTTAGAATTGAAGGAGATGGCTTATGAGAGCCAGAGAACGTTCAGGTCAAAGTCAAAATATTTTAAGTCAGCGACTTGGGTTTTTCTTAAAAAAAGTTTGAATCAAAAACTTCCAAATGAATTTTATCAAACCTTCCCCTCAATCTAAATTTCAGCAATCTTTAAAATTTCATACTACGATACAAATTACAGTTGAAATAAGAAAAACCTTTCTTTCACCTTCCAGCCGTGTGTTTCAATAGTTCCGTTGTAAAGGCATTGCGATCGCAATCCAATATTCTGTGGTTCGGTCCCTGGATGACAAACTTTTTCTCCGAGTGTTTTCACTCGTCATTATTATCGTCTTCTGCCTTCCATAATTATCTCCTCATTTTAGTATCACCTTAATCGATTTATTTTTAATCTTTGAAATTTAAAAAAATCTTTACACATTTTTCTTACATATTCCTAAGCAATTTTTCCCTCCATCCTCTTTGCCGCATGGCTAATATTTTGGATAGCTTAAGTTTCAGATACTATTTTCGTAAAAATTATGGCAAAATAATTTTTTTACTAGATTTTATTCCTTTTTTCCAAACACAGTATATTATCCGATAAATTTAAAATAACTCCTGATGTAAATTCCATCTCTCCAATTTACAAGTGTTCTAAATCAAGAAAAGAATTTAAGAATTTTAACTGTTTTTAAAAACATTAATTAGTGTATTAAAAAGTAATTTTTTATTTTAATTATTTTCTACATTTTAGTTTTATATTTAGAATTCATTATTATAAATATAATTGTTTTTAACAATTTCTTCCTAAATTCATAAACAGATGGCGCCATTGGCATAAAATAAGTTAATTGGTTAACTGATAATACAATCCCGAAATAATTAAAATAGTGTAGTATCATTGAAAAAACATGAATGTACAAGTTAACAGAATGGAAAATACCTGTAAATAGCATTTTATCCGTTACTACTGTACCTGCAATTAACGCTTCATCTGCCCGTGCAATATATACAAATAACGTTTTATTCAAACGCACATTATCTGCAAATAACGTTCTATTCGATCGCAAGGTGCCTGCAAATAACGTTTTATTCGAACGCATCGTACCTGCTAATAAGATAGGCAAAGGTCCAGGGTCAAACAATTTTATTCCTTCGTGATCAAGGTGAAAGCATTAAAAGGAAATAAGCTGAAGATTTTTATTTATTCAGAATATTGTCTTTTTTCATGTTCATAGTGCTAAGATGTCATACCACAATCCCTTAATTAATAATCTTAAATCTAATTTGCTAAAAGAATTAATTTTTAGAATAATTATATTTGTTTTAATTTTGCAACTCTTATGTATTTGTTTATTTATGCACTTTCATAATTTTCTTTGAAAGTTTTATTTGAAGAAAAATATCTTTTCTGAGGCTAAAAAATTTTATTCTGTGCTGATTTAAGTTAAAGCATCAGAAGCAAAATAAAGCTGATTCATATATATATATATATGATTATAAATAATGATTTTACAATAATTGTGCTGGGACATGCAGTGTCTTCACTGTCGCGAGCGAAGCGAGCAGGATTGAAAAACAATCCTCCTGGGGGTTGGCGAGATTTTGCGAGCCCCCTAGTCTCAACTTAAAAAGTGAATTTAAAAAAATTTCAGGATTTATTTCAATCACAATCTGTGTCAATGCTTTCTATTGTTGTTAATAAAATCTAACATATTTATTGTTTATCTAATCCTTCTTACCTGTATTTTTGCCAATGTTAAAGCTATGATAAAAAATAATATTAACAGATAGACCGGAATTTTTAATTCTGCTTTCTTTTCGTAGTATGCATATCTTTCAATATGTTCGCACCGGAAACCAAAGGCGTTGATTAATTACTCTCTGTATGTGGTGCTTCATTTGATTTTTACAAATTTCTAAATGAACCTGATGAGTGTGTAAAGTCATTCAATGTTATTGAGTCCCCTTCTGAAGGGAGCGGATCTGAGGAGGAAAAGAAGAAACACTATGCGATGTTCTACTGATCAGGCACACAGACACACAAAAGAAAAGAATGGTATTTCGGTTGACGGTAATAAGAATCACGATGTGAAAGAACTTCTCTTGTCGCCGTAGGGGAAGAAAAAATTGAGTACCAAGGATTGCTAGATTCGTGTCAGGTGTTTCGAGGTGCGGAGACGAAAGGAAGGAAGTGCTCCCGATGGATAAGACGACACAGGAGAGGAAGAACTAAAATCGAGGAATGACGCTGCTGTTAAATTATGTTTAATTAAATTAAAAGTGTTACAAGTTCATGATTTTGGAAATACTTTCATCCCGAGGTTTACCAAGTATATGAGCAAGTTATATATAAAAACCGCGTAAAAATCCGGTTGTTAAATATAATTACCGCGGTGATAATATGAAATAAAGTATTTGCCACATTGACCGTAACACATTCATGAAATACAAGCATCTTTCTTGAGAAATTAAGTGCAATTAAATTTTTTTCAGTTACATGAAGATCTCAAAAGGTTTTTTTACTTATTACAAGATATTATTACAGAATTTTTTCCAGCCATAAAATATTTTTTAGGAAATGCTTTCATGAAGGTCAAATTTGCTTATAGAAGAATTTTGAAGAATTTCCGTAAAAAATGCACAACTCATACATTATGGACAGTTAATGAATGCGATTCGAATATTGTCTTCGAAAGAAAATGTATTTTTTCTATATCTCAAAAATTGGACATTTGCTTTTTTGAAGAGAAAAATTTATGTCAAAAGAAAACTGCAGAACACTTTTTTTTGTTATGGAGCGTTAATGGACTTTCACTTTCGAGGTGTTCACTGTTAGGGTAAAGGAGATTTTTTTAAAAAAAACTTTTCTTCCCCCTTTTCCACGAGTTTTTCTTTCCTTCATCTTTTGGCAAAAATGAAACAATAGCGTGACCAATAATTCAAAGGCCTTATTTCCTTTCCTGGGCCCTTTATTTTTAGTTCACAAGTTCTGAGATTCTATTTTCTATCACTTCATTGTCTAAAACATTTTTTTTCTCTTGAACATGGTTTTCGGTAATTTAATCTGTGTTATAGCTCACAGTTTAGATTCAAAGCTCGTCAGTGAAGTTTGAACCTTAATGCCTAATAATTACGCAACGCTATTTTTTGTATAAATTTATTTTTTACGTTGCATACCTGTTGGGTTTGAGGCTGTGGAGAAATTATCAGAACATTCAAAATTATTTTTCTAATCTTGAGGATATCGAATCTGTAAAATCCTTTTTCATATTCCACCAAATTCATTTCGTGTTTCAAAACTATTGTTTCTGTAGTTAAAAGGACGGATAAAAAATAATTCGGTTAATTAGTAAATGCGGTGTTGTCTTTTTAATAAAAGACTAACTGAAATACAAGGCTTTGCTCGGGATAAAAATATTTCCAAGTATAAAGTACTTTTACACTTTAAAATTAATAAAACAGCTTTACGCATGAACGTCTTTTGTTGATTTTTGGTCATCAAACCCCGTGTTGTCTGACGCCCTCATCCACAGTATTTAAACCCTTTTCTTCTTTTTCTCTCCGTAGCTTGAAGCACCTGACACGAATCCCTGGTACTTCAGTTTTCGCTCCTCATCATTTCTATGGCGATAACAGAAGCTCTCATATCTTGGTATTTACTGCCATTATCCGGTCTATAATTCACTTCTTTTTATTGTTTGTGCGACTGACCTGACAAACATCGCAGAGTGTTCGTCCTTTTTCTCCTTAGGCCCACTCTCTACCCCCCACCGGAAGGCAAAGCGAGTTCACGGATCAGAAACCGCCGAATAAGTGAGCAGGTTCTCGCTTCCCTGGTGGTATAGTACTGGTGTAGGGTTGAGTTAGCTCCACTTCGATGACGGAGTGTACCTTCTTCGGCAGTGGTTGGGATGTAGCCGGGGATGGCTATTACGACTCCGACCTCAGTTCCGACTGCTGTCGTGACGCCAGTTATTCAATGACTCCGGATGCCTTGTCCGGACGGGGATAGCTCCTTTATGATTAGGCTCTCTCACTCCGGTAGGAACCGGACTCAATCTTGAAGGATTTTAAACGCTAATTAGGTTCATTTAAAAATATGTAAAATTAAATGAAGCATAGAAAAGAAAGAGTAATTAACGTCATTAGATTGCGGTGCAAGCATATGGAAATAGGTTTATGCTACGAAATACAGGCAGAAATATAGATTCTACCTTTCTTTCAATAATTTTAACAGTGATAAAAACACGGGAATGCAGGATTTCATAATTCAATAAATGCGTTTGAATTTAATTACAATAATAAAAAGCATTGCTACAAATTTTGTTTGAAATGAATTTCGAAATAATTATTATAACTGGAGGGAAAGAAGATATGTCATTTAAATTTAGATCGGTAAGAAGAAAAATCGCTGTCCAGTAAGATGGTATACAGACCATCTTCTTGCAATGTATATTTCAGACTATATACGCCGCGAATTCGCTGAACTTTTGTTATCTAAATAAATATTTTAAGAAGTAATAATTTTTTAAAGTTAAAAAAGTGCAATTTCTGTAGAAATAGATCCCTGTTGATACACTGTAAAAAATCCACCTGAAAATTCAGGTGAAAATTTACTGATTTTAACGGAAAATTTCCATAATGTCTCGAAATCGTTACTTTCCCGTAAACAAACGGAGACTATACGTAAACCACGAAATCGGAAAGGCGAAAACGTGTTTTTCCCCTCTTTATGGCTGCCGTAACTGGTCTAACCGGTTTAGAAAAGGCGACAACGCGCACAATTTTGAATCCGAAATATATTACTTTCTGTTAAAATGTATTAAAAAACATCAAGGCCAAAAGATATCAGCAAGTTATTACCATAAAATACACATATATAAGGCATAAAGTCGATATCTGCTTTAAATGTGTGTATTTTAAACGAGTATAACTTTAATATGCTATTCATTTTCGTTTTTCCCCAATTGACGCTTTCGCCAAACAACCTATTTCGCCAGGTCCTGTTGCGCAAAAGAATGCGCAGGGGATTTCATTTGTTTTGATCGTGGCGTGGTTCTAACTTTGGTTCACTTGCAACGGAATTTTTTTTTGTCGTCTTTGATTCTTCTAGCTTGCTTCTAGGTCTGAGAAAACAAAATCCAGCAGGAATTATGACAGATATATTTCTTGCAACGCCACTCGTGCAAAATCGCAGGAGTTGAAATATTTTCGCTTCCCAAAAGACGAAGAAAGGTATGAACGAATTTTACTCATTTTTCAACCTTCGGCTTAATGTATACATAGTTCGTTCTCGTGTCAATAAATTTCTTTAATGCTCGCATTATGTTTTATAGATCAGCATAAACACAGCATAACAGGATGGCAAGTCACACTGTCTGCTTTCCTTCTTCTGGTACCTGAATTGTTTGAAAAAAGTAAATTTGTCCTCTTCAGCCGCTTCAACCAATATGCCTTAGAAAACTATTTTTCTCAGGTATGTTGTCCATTGCTTGAAATTAATTTATTTAATTATAAAATTTGAGTTTGGTAAAAGAAAGCTGAGTAAATTAATAAATTGCTTTTATTTTATTGAACTTATTTAACACAACTTTTTCATCATTTCTTTAGGTATTCTTTAAAAAATTCAATGCCAAATTTCAAATTATTTGATTATAAACACAAATTTGGAAGGTTCAATTCATTCTAAAATTTAACAATATTTTTAACATTTAAGAAATCTTTTAAGGCTGTCTTAAATGAAAAATAAGTAAATTGTGTAAAATAATTTGCTGATTACTATAAAAAATACATAGAAACTTGAAAATGTTTACTAATTCCATGTGTTTAATTGATATTTTCTCTTCAGGTGAGGCGAATGACCATCCTACTCCAGTGGACTTCCTGCACCAGGACACGGATGTTATTAGCTGAATTGATGTTTGCTATGTGTCGAAATGCCAACTATGAGCCAGATGATGACATCATTCTTGAATCCACCCAAATCATCCCGCAAACAGATGAAGATTGCCTAGATCTTGTTGTTGATGAACCATCATGGATTGCCCAGAAGCACAGGAAAATTGGGATTATTTGGAGCTCAACAGTGCCACTTATGAGGCAGGCTACATTTCAAAAGTATCTCTTCAGAATATCTACTGTGAACTCTGCAAATCAAATATATGCCAGCAACGCAGCAACTGCCACTTATATTCTTCTGTCATTTAAAGAGTTTGCTAACTCAAGAGCAGGATTACAATATCCTTCGCAACTCTTTGTAAATCCGGTGAAATTTTCAACTATATTTTTTCAAACACAAGTCATCAAAGGGGAATTTTGAAAAGAATAGCAAATTTGAGGGAAATTCAAAATTCTTTTTTGACTTGCAGTGAACATTCAACTGAACTTTGGGAATTGAAAATAAATTCATATGCCAGAACAATGCTATCAAAAATTATTTCCAAAAAACAAAGTAATTTTTAAAAAAAAAATAAAAAAAATTGCAATAAAATCTAAAAATATATATAGCCATCATTTATATGTATATTTTATATTTTCTTTAGTTCAATGTATTTTATATATATTTTAATTGAAGTCAAATATAAATGATAAATGGCAATTTCATTTCATTATTAAGATACACAATTATTGATGAATTGATTTTCAATGTATTAGTAAAATGCTTTAAATTTTGCTACATACTATTTAATTTTGATTGTGCTTCCATAATTGATCTTTACCAAACTTGTTATGAAGGAATTGCCCTCTTAAAGAATTTGAACTGTATAAAAGAATATTAAAACTGTATTTTTCGATAAGTATGTTGTGATGGTTCTATACATCCTTTTTAATTTTAATTGTGTTTCCATAATTGAATCAGACTTGTTATGAAAGACTTACCCTCTTAAAGAATTTGAACTGTATCAAACATTTTGCAGCGTATACATCATTGTTCAATGTATTGATTATAAATTGTTATATGGTAACATTTTACTTGTAGTTTGTAAAATTATTCTATAAGTATGTCATAATGGTTCTATAGAAGTAGTCATTGGTTTATTTTAGTCGTAAATTTGGCACACACATCACAGTTGCCTTTTATCCGCTATGACTCAATGAAACTAGCCGAGTGTGAGGCAGAGAACTGAGAGTTCGCTGAGTCTTCAGGTTGTTCGCACATTTTTGATGACCTTTTTTCACAACCTTTTGTTGTTTTAAATATTCAGTTGGATAATCCTTATATTTGACAATCTTTCTACGTCATAATTGTCATGACAATAATGATTTTTTGTAGTATCGAAAGAGATATTTTATCTCCTCTTCGACAGCTTTCTAATGTCTACAAAGGTCTGCTTGCTTTGTCTTGATGCAGTTCTACTGATTAATGGAATTGTAGCACTCTCTTTGCTTTTAATTTTCCATTATATGAAAAACCTACCACAATCAAAAATCACTTAGAAAAACTTCTTTAGATTCTTTGAACAATGTATTAATGTATTTTTTCTCCTCTTGATGATAACAAATTGATCTCTTTTTTTTTCTTGCATTCATTTAAGTAGACCTGCATTTCATCTATTGCTAAAATGTTTTTTTTTCTCATTTTTCTCCTGATAATTTCTTTTCAAAAAGAATTCTACAGCCTATTCTGGGTTCAGCGATACAACATGGAGAAAGAAGATGAGCATATTATTTTTATAATTTAAATCAGTGTTAATAATTTTGTTTACAGTTGACACTGAGCATTGTAATGATTTTTCAATATACCTTTGACTTGGAGAATTTTGTTTTAACATTAAATATCTCCCCCTAGCAGTATTTGATGACCTGCGTTTTTTGCGTTGATACATATTTGGAACAATATTTCCACTTGAAGCCAGACTTAGACAATTTTTTCCTTTCGTATTAAGAATAATACCTATTGTGTCATTAGATATAAAACAACCATACACCGTCTTTGAATAACTGAGCAAGAAGAATTCTCTTCAGAAAGATTGAAAACACAGCCTTCCATTCATCAATTTAAAACTTAATTTGTTAAAAAAATAATAAAACTTGAATAAGGATCTAGCTCCATAATTTCTACTTGAGAAATTTGTGATATTCTTTGGAAATCTAAAGCCTTTTTATAATATTAAAAAAATAAGAATTTTCATTTTAAGATGTTTTTTTTTTTAACATTAACTGAAAATTGGGTTATTTGGGTGTTAGAATTGTAGTGACCTTAATATTGCATTTATTGAATATGAACTTATGTATGTTAACAATACGAAGTTGGATTATAAAAAAAAAAAAAATGTATATTTGAAGAAAATTTTGTGAAAATGTAAAAATTTTAAAAAGTATTTCCTGAATTAAATATGAAAATTTTGTTAAAAATAGGGAAGTTAAATACCAGTTGCTTTATTTGGGTATGAAATCCAAACAAAGTTTAATTTTTTCAAACAAGTATAATTTTCAGTGATATGAGAATTGTGAATGAAATTTAAAAGAAAATTTAGCTGTTTATTTGGACCCTAAAATTGTGGTGATGTAAATATTATTACATATACTAAATGTGAACTTATGTTAAAGGATATGAAGTTGAATTATTCAAAAATGAAAAGATATAGAAAATTTTTGTGAAAATGCAAAAATTTTTAAAAGTTTTTCCTGAATTTAATAGGAAAATTTTGTTAAAATTAGGGAAGAGTTAAATACCTGAAAAAAAAAAAGATTTATAAGGAAAGCACATTGAAGTATTTATAGGTGACTGACATTGTGTGCACATGGAGAGTTTTATTGCAATTGCACATTCCAAAATAAATAGAAACAAGATATGGGGTTCAATTTCATCAGCCTTTGTATGTTTCCATTGTGATTTTTGAGTAGGCAAGTTTTTAAAGAGATTTAATTTGATATGATTAAATTTTTTTTCTAACAAGTCAATTCACCCTTAAATAGATTCTAGGAGTTCATTAAGAATAAGCAGCATAAACATTAGAGACACATCGTAGTATTAACCAGGAAAATGTTGAATATTTTGTATATTTAAAATGGAAGCATTTTAATAATTTAATCTCAAACTCATGAACTATTTTTAAAAAAACAATTATTCCCCTCTCCTTCCAGTGTTATATGCTTGCTTTCATTCCTTAAAATTCAAAAGCATTTTTTTTCCCTCTAATGGTCTTAAGAGAAAGAAGATTGCATAAAATCAATTGAATTGGTATTTCTCAATTTATTCATGTTATTACTAGTTATTCCGACTCTCGATTTTTAGTTGCGTCATTTCATTGTATTCTATTGAATATGAATTTTATTGGTGATAAAAACTGAAGCATATGCTGAGTAAATTCAGTAAAAATGAAAATTAAAGAAATTGAGTTCAGTAGGGTGTTGCTGAAAGTAGGAAGGAAAATAAAATAATGGAAGAAATAGAATAATGGCACTTCCATAGATACTCAGGGGAAAAAAGAACAGTAAATTAAGAGGGTCACATACTCCTTAAAGAGTGGAAAAGTGGGGATTTTGCGAGAAAGGGTTGATCATGTCCCGGACTCATTAACTCGAAATGAAACACAAATACCTTCTTCAGCACTCATTTAAATTTTTCGAACATTGTGTACATGACTGTTTGAAACCTTCTAATGAAAAACTTTGAAATTTTAAATATTTGGTGTCCATATTGCCTTCTTTAAAATGTCATAAAATCATAACTTCGGTTTAAATCATAAAATTTATGTGCACTTAAAAAAATAAAACAACGGCATTGAAAAATGTATTTCCGGTTTAGGAACAAAAATTACAGAAATTATGCATATTTTCTTCAGAGTTAGTCATTTCACTTTTGTAGCATTTTAAAATTTTGCAAAAAAAGGGAATAAGTAGGTATTGTAAAATCCTGTGATGTGCAAATCATTCTAAAATTTAAAACAGTCGTTAAAAAAGATTTTTTTAATATGTACTTTCTACTAAAAATTATCATTTATGTAAACAATAGATCATAATACTCTCGTAAAAAATTTTAAATTTGCTTTGCAATTGATAAGAGCCCTGGACTTTCTTAACTATTTGTCTCAAAAATCGCATCTTTCGACACTAAAGGGGACCTTAAAAAAAAAGAATTTCTGTTAAAACACAGAAAAATCAGAAACAGAATTTCCTTGAAAACACGGAAAAACCAAAAACGGAATTTCTGTAAAAAAACGGAGAATTTGAAAACGGTAAAAGCAAAAACGGAATTTCTGTGAAAAAACGGAGAATTCGAAAACGGTAAAAGTAAAAACGGAAAAACCAAAAACGGAATTTTCTGTAGAAAAACGGAGAAATGCTTTACGGAACGGAATATTGCCGGCAACACTGCTGCCGGTACTTTTTCCGTGATTTGACGGATATTTTTTTTACAGTGTACTATTTACCGTTTAGGAAGACTTATTGTGACTGATAGACCGGTAACATATCTTTTTTCTTCCTTGATCCTCTTCTTTCGATACGAACCAGACTAAGTAACCTTGAAAGATTTTACACATCTCATAGAGAGAAAAAATAATTAACGTGATTGCCTTACTGTGCAACCATATTAAAAGCGGTATATACTATGACATAAAACCGGAAATAATAAGTATGCCTTGAAGTTAAAAATGTCCAAAGAAATCAATATGTTCTTATATTAACTTTAACAGTGGCAAATGTACGTGAATGAAGTATTTGATGAAAAAGTAAATTCGCTTGAATTTAATTTCATAAGAATAGAGAGTATTGTTAGAAATTCTGATAAAAATATATTTTGGAACTTTAATTTTAATTAAAGAAAAAAATTGCATTACAATGGAATTAGTATCATAAAATGAGAACTTTTTGCACTTGATGATGGAAAATGAAAATTTTTGCTCTTCTCGGTAAGATGGGGTATAAATAATTTTTGTGCAGTCTTTATTTTAGAAATTATTAGCGAAAAACTTCTAAATAATTAGGCATAATGTTCCATTCTGCATAATACTGTTCACCGTTTAGGAGGAATTCTTGTAACTGACACACAGACAGACTCATGTATTTTCTGTTTTACATTATAGACTAGCTCATGCCCACAACCTCGTACGCATAGTACTATACTATTGGTACCTTGTTGTTCAGGATAAAAATACTTTCCCGTCTAATAGTTTGAATGTAAAAACAATTCTTTTACATGAAATATTATAAAAAACTAAACCTTTTTATTATCCATTTCTGCAAGGAATATATAATCCATTATTCACAGCAATTTCTAGATCCATAATTATAGATTTTGTTAACTTAGTAGATAAAGTTAGAATATCCGACTTTATAGTCCGGGCTAAGAGAATTTTCAGAACCAGAATTTGCAGAAAAAAATTGAAATATTTCATTTGAATAGTATATCGATATAAATTAAATACAAAAGAATTAAAATGTATGCCCAAAAGAAGAGAAAAGAAAGAAGAAATTCGTGCACTTAAAGCAATAAACACATTCTTAGAAATTGTGTTCGAAAATATTTTCAAAAATTATTTAAAAATAAACATATTGTCGAATAGAAATAAAATTGGTATCATTGAAAAGTAATTTTTTGAACTTAAAGGAGGTGTTAAAATAGATTTTTTGAGATAATAGTCCAGTCAACGAAGGCCAAAAATCGACGAATAAAAAAAAATTGTGTAGTTTTGAAACTACGCACAGTTGTTAAGGGTAGTGTCCTAAACGACATACTAAAAGTCCAGCTGATGGGGATGCGCGGGGGGTACAGGGGGTTTAAAGGGGTCATTTTCAGTTTTTCTTAAATACCTCGAAAACTGTGGGTTCTATCGAAAAAAACTCAATTACAAAATTGAACTACATAAAATTCCTTACAACAAAAAATCCTACTTTGTTTTGTAGCATGAATGGGTTAGAAGATAAAGGGGATTTAAAAGTTAATATTTCTAAAATTCCTTATTGTAATGGTAAAATCGATTAAAAGTGCTAAATCAACAACCCTCACAAAAACCTCATGCCTATACAGTAACCGCCACAAATAAAATCACTGAATTATAAAATCAGACGCTTCTTAAAATCAAATCTGCAAGAACAGAATCATTACAATATCAAAGCATGTTAAAACCATCTTTTAATAAAATCATTATCGCCGTTTTATAAAATCAAGCTTTTGAAGGGCATGTGTTTAAAAAATGAAAAAAATCACGCTTTTTCTTGTTTTACTAGAATTTTCTTTCTTCTCAAGTTTTGAAGGATGTGTAGCATATAGATAACAAATTCCAGCCTGCAACCCACGAACAAAAGCAACAAAGTTGCAGGTGTGGATTACACTTCTTGGGGAAATTTAAGGGTCAGGGAGGGAGTGAAAAGAAGAAAGAATGAAGCAGCCACAGAAGGGCTGTTTCAACCAGTTCGCGACCAGTTTAAACCAGTTCGTGCTCATTCAGCTATGAATAAAGATTAAGAGTACATTTTTGCATTCATTTTGAGTTAAATTTGTTAGCTAGCAACATGCCTAAACGATAAGATTTGAGTGTGAAGGATCAATTCGAAATTTTGCAAAACTATGATAAACTTCTTAAATGTAGTTAACGTGAAGCTGCGATTAAATTAGGGATTTCTCAGACTGCTCTGTTCAACTTTCTAAAATAGAGGCAAACAATTTCTGATGAAGTGAAAAAGAATAGCAATCTATTAAGAAAATGTAAACGTGAAGGAAAATTAGAAGAAATCGAAACTGCTTTGTTGGAATGGTTCAAAATTGCTCGTGAACGTAAAATTCCCATTTCACGTCCAATCTTATTTCAGAAAGCACAAGACTTTACTAATCTTTTTGGATATTCTGACTTTAAAGCAACAGATGGATGGTTAGCTAGATGGAAAGACCGAAGCAATATTGTTTATCGTAAACTGCACGGCGAGAAGCAAGTTGCAGATTCTGCGGCAGCTGAGGACTGGAGAAAGGATGTATGGCCAACACTGGTTAAAGATTATAAACCTGATCAAATTTTTAATACGGATGAAACAGGTTTATTTTTCCGTGCACTTCCAGAACACACATTACTGTTCAAAAAGGAATCACCTGGCGGATGTAAAAATGTTAAAAAAGGATTAACGTGCTGCTAACATGCAATATGACGGGAACTTTTTAAAAACTCCTTTAGTGGTAGGAAAGAACAAAAAGCCTCGTTTCTTTAAAAGAGTAAAAGACTTGCCAGTTAATTATGCTAACAGCTATAACGCATGGATGACATCAAATATCTTTAAAGAATTCCTTCTGAAATGGGACAAGGAATTGAAAGATGAAAAAATTGTTCTACTTTTGGACAATTGTTCTGCGCATCCGGCCGAAGAGGAGTTACATTTGAAAAACATTAAGTTGGTGTTTTTGCCACCCAACACTACATCAATTATTCAACCCCTTGATCAAGGAATCATAAGATCTTTTAAGTTTCATTATAGAAAAACTTTTGTTCAACAAATAATCAAAGACATTAACTCTCACAACTCTTCGGATTCTTTAACCGCGAACAAACTTTCAAAATCACTTTCTATTTTGGATTCCATGCATACAATTCGCAATTCACGGGACATTGTTTCGTCCAAAACAATATCAAACTGCTGCAAAAAGTGTGGACTAAACATTGATGATGAGGCTGATAACCTCACAGAGGAAATAATCATCAATGAAGAAGAAGGAATGGATGAAACTGTTTACGATATCTATCAGTAGATGGTAATTTGCAAACATCGGGAGAGAAATCTGACTCTGAAATTGCAACAGACATCATAAATTTTAAAGTTATGTCAAACCAAGAAGAGGAGGAATCGGTCTCAGAAGATGAAGAAATCGCAGTGCCAAACTTGTCCTCTTCAATAGATGTCAGAAAAACGCTTGATGTTTTACGATGCACTTTAGAGCAAAGAGGAGGTAATATTGAAAGTTACAAAAACTTTTATAAGCTTTCAAACGATGTTGAATCTTTAATTTCAAATTCTGCTAATCAAACAACAATACGCCAATATTTTAAGACCCTTCTGTAAATAAAAAATGTAGCTCATGTTTAATTAAAATGTCAAATGTAAATTAAAACAGTTAAAATAAAATATAAATGTAATAATTAATTTAGCTTTTAGTGTATTTGTCAAGTTTCACTTTGAAACCTTCTATTTTTTCTAAGTGTAGATATGCGGTTGATAAAATCAGCCGCTTTATAAAATCAAATGTCCTCAGAACGAATGTGATTTTAATAAGCGGCGGGCACTGTATAATAATTATACAAGGGTAGTATTGTATGTGTCGGAGCGGGCGGGTGGGGACCCATTTGATGACAATTATGCTTCCTTTCTCCCCTCCCATCA
>BGPR01019310.1:11082-29506 GCA_013235015.1 Araneus ventricosus
GCGTGTCTATGACTCCTTTTATAGTAATTTGACGATTTGTTTTCTCATTACTACTTCAGTCAAATATTCATCAAATAGAGAAACTAGGAAAGTTCCTATTGACTTCCCGCTCCAATGTGATAGCGTGTTATGAACTTTTTATGTGTAATTTTGACCGATTTGTTTCTCCTACTACTACTTAGGTCAAATATTCAAAAAAAGAAGAAACTAGGAAAATCCATTGACTTCTTCGCCTAATGTGATATACCTGAACTTTTATAGTAATTTTGACCTAGAGTTTTCTCCTACTACTACTTCAGTCAAATATTCATCAAATAGAGAAACTAGGAAAGTTCCTGAATATTGACTTCCTGCCTAATGTGATAGCGTGTTTACGAATCCTTTTTATTGTAATTTTGACCTATTTGTTTCTCCTACTACTACTCTACAGGTCAAATTCATAAAAGGAGAAACTAGAAAGTTCCTGAATATTCACTTTCTGCCTTCAGTGATAGCGTGTTTACGAATCATTCATATTGCAATTTTGATCGATTTGTTTTTCCTTCAATTCTCCAGTCAAATATTCATAAAAAATGAGAAACTAGGAAGTTCCTGAATACTGACTTTAGCCAAATGCAGTGCGTTTAGGAATCATTTTATTGTAATTTTGATCGATTTGTTTCTCCTTCAACTTCAAGTAAAATATTCACAGAAAGGGAGAAACTAGGAAATTTCCTGTTCACTCTGTAAGTGACTTGAACCCAAGTGAGAAGGGCTTATTCTCGTAAACGTGCTTTACCTGCGGAAATCGATAGCGCTTCCGCGTTGATCACCGATTGAAATTAGAAAGCAAAACGGGGTCTCCAGAAAGTCACACGCAGCCAGTTTGATAACCCTACCACAGTCATTTCCTTTACTAAATGGTCACGATAAATGGAAACTGGGAGCAGATAACAAATTCTGATTAACCACTTGTGTCTTGTTTAACTCTCAGATCAAACGCTAATATATCTATTTCCTATAAATAAAGTAAAGTTTCTCTGCTGCCACCTCTCAATGACCACGTTTGTTTGGCATAGACGTAATGTTAACCTCGGTCGAGAGCAAATCCATAGACGTAATGTTAGCCTGTCGGGCACAAATCCATGGACGTACGTCAACTGGGTCGGGCGTAAACTAGCACGTAAGTCAACCTGCGGTCGTGCAAATCCATAGATGCGTTAACCTGCGGTCGAACAAATCCATAGACGTACGTTAAACTCTGGATCGGGGCAAATCCATAGACGTAAAGGCGGAATTATCTGACGTCCATTCCATCCATTTGGCCCAAGACTGTCTTCTTTTTTCCTCCCATTTTAATCGAAAAATAAAGGCACGCCACTACCGTATTTCATTGGAGGAAGAATATTTGTAGATAGGAAAAAAATAGGATTTTCTAGCGTCTGGGGAAAACGGAGATTTTTCACTATGACATATCAACAACAAGATTCATGCAGCGCTGTGTAGTTAAAATTGCACGTTTAACTTATTATTTTTGTTCCTTTGCAGCTAAAATTTCATATCACAGATTATTAATCGATATTTGTGGATTAAAAATGGTTGTCAATGATTTTAAAACGTTATTAAAAATGAACTACCGTCAGATCTTTAATCGATTCGTGTGAAACTTGTGATATTATTTTTTAAGGAAGTATGATGCTGGAAATATAATTGTACATGTAAAATGTTTGATTAAAATGTTACTTAAAGAAGTTTATCTTATGTCTCAAATATAAATCAGAATATCTATAAGTTATCTTTTTCTGTATATAACTTTTAACTAATAAATAAATTAGCAGTATTCTCTTTTATGATTGTTTTATCTTGTACAACATATTCAATTTACTACCCCTATGTATTTTGCTTTTCTTGAGAACCTAGCTATTCTTTGAAGAGAAAATTTATAGAATTTTGTTTTTGATGCAACGATTGAAATGAAAATTCACTTTTAGAACCATTTTATTCTGTTGAGTATACTTCTATTCTTGAATGCAGACTTTAAAAAATGTTGTCTTGCTGTTACTCTAATAAAGGAAAAAAAAATTCTATAGTAACTTCAATATGGCACCAGTAAATACGTAACTGAACGAAGTACATTTCATCACATTAGGCGTCAATTCAATAAAAACAGAAAATTTTGCCTGCTTTAAGTTTTCTTTTATCCTGGTGGGGAGACAGCCAGAATGACATCAAATCGGTGAACACTACTATATAAAAGGCCATTTTTATTCTACTCTTCGAAATTCCCAGGGGTTGTTATTTTCTCATTTGATCATACCATACCTCTTAAGAATATGCATTTTATGAGTTGAGAATCAAAGGCTTTAATCGAATCAATCTAAATTTCATTGCCAAAATATGTGGTCTTTCAGCTGTGATTTTGATTTTGAATCGGAGACGGATTCCTTAGTTACTTCAAGACAAAGTCATTAACCATGCACGGAAAGAAAATGAATCTTCGATTTTTTAATTTTTTTTCTTTAAACATCTACAAGTAAATCATATCTATCAATTATTGAGCAGCAGTTTTAAAATCTTTATGCATTCATTTCAGCAACTGTTTTGATGCTGAAAAGTGCAAGAACGGAAAGATGTTTAGAAATGAAAAGTATTGAGCTATGTGAATATAGTGCTATGAAAATCGTGTAGTCGAACAAACTGGATCGAGGAAAATGACGCTCTTAGAATGTCTATAAATCTCTCTTTCCTGCCATAAGACTAACATGGCAGGAAACTGTATTACAGATTCGTAACAGCCGTTTGGAGATTTGATGGTATAATATCTGTTCTTCTTTAAGTATTAATAACGATAATTACGATTTGAAGTAATTTTTAGACTAAGAAGATGTTTATGAAATAATTTTTTTCATTTTTAAGGGAACTGGAATGGTTTACGCCGTAAATAAATAAAAAAATAATAAAAAAAGATTTTTCAATTTTACACTCACAAAATAGGGCATTTCATCGATAACAGAAATGTATAATATGCATAGGTTTGAAAAACCGAAAGCGCTCATAAATTATCCTGTTAAAATGTAATTAACAGAAACTCCTACGATTAAAATATACAGTTTTTTTATATTTTTCTCAAAACATGTTTTTCTTTTCAAATTTCAGTTTTCATATATAAAATTCCTTTTATTGCATTCGTATGAAATTTTTATTAAGAAATTTAAAAAGCATTAGGCATTTTATAAAATATTTTTAATTAATTCTGGGCAGTATTATATTTTTAAGTGCCTATTTATGCTGTTTTATAGTGAAAACAACTCATTCTCTCTATATACCGGGTGTTCAGAAAGTTCGTTTTATTTTCGATTACAAATTTACAATAAACAACCACAGTTGCACAAATAACAACATCACGAGTCGTATTCGGATGAAGATACGATAGTGGCAAGTATCAACAACAAACCTTTGGATTACTTAAACTAGGAGTTCAAAGGACCTGTCATCTGAAGGGATACACAATTCGCATGTTATTATTCAAGTAACTGGATTATTGTGCTTTTGTATATTATTATAAATTAAATATGTGGTGTACATTTCATTTGGTGTATCCTTTTCTTTCACTTAGCTCACTGAGAAAGAGCCCCTGTAGCTAATACCCTTTTCATTTCCAACTTCATGTTCTGTTACGAAAATAAGTTGTTTCTGTATGCCTGACCTACCCTTAAAGCTTACAAATGACCTTCCTGAACACCCTGTATACTTAATTTTGCATCAGATATAATATTTTCACAGAAAAAATCCCTTATAGTACTTGTAAATGACCTTTCTGAACTCCCTGTATATTTAATTTTGCATGAGATATAATATTTGCACGGAAAATATATTATTATAGTACTTGTTATATAGTACTTGCAAATTAACTTTCTGAACACCTTGTATAAATTTTGCATCAGATATAATATTTGCACGGAAAAAATTCCCGTTATAGTACTTGTAAATTACCTTTCTGAACACCCTGTATATTTAATTTTGCATCAGATTTAATATTTTCACGGACAAAATCCCGTTATAGTGCTTGTAAATGACCTTTCTGAACACCTTGTATACTTAATTTTGCATCAGATACAATATTTGCACGGAAAATATTCCCGTTATAGTACTTGCAAATTAACATTCTGAACACGTTGTCCAAATTTTGCATCAGATATAATATTTGCACGGAAAAAAATCCCGTTATAGTACTTGTAAATTACCTTTCTGAACATCCTGTCTAAATTTTGCATCAGATATAATATTTGCACGGAAAAATTCCGTTATAGTAAAGTCCGTTTAAACGACTTTCGAGGGACTGACATAAAAAGACGTTTGAATGAAAAGACGTGTAATCGAAATTTGACTAAACAACTTTGATTATGGCCAATTTAATGATACTAGTGAAGATTCATTTAAACGTATTAATTTTATAGATTTTTTATGCCTGTACTAGTATAATACTACTTAGTATGGAAATCAATAATTAAATTTGAAATTAAACATTTATGATAAAAGTTGGAAAAATCATACTTTTATTGCATATTTTGATTACTAATTATACATATAGGATTTATGTACATGCAGATGGGCATTTAATTAAAAAAATTCTTTAACCATCATGTGACGTCGTGTTTGAGAATATTAAGTACAACATTATGAATTCATTAAATGGTTTTTCATTATTCTTTTGACAAAAGAAATAAGTGCAAAATTTCTCAATGGAGGAGTCTATTGCGTCTTTAAGCCTTTGCGGTGCAAGGCATTAAATTTTTTGAAATATGATAAAAAAAAAACACCATGAATGGGTTTAGTTTATTGTCTAGACATAGAATCTACAAAAACAAATTAACTTGCTTCATTCCGAGAGGGGTCATACCCCTTCAGGGACATCCTCTCATATGAGGATCCCTTTAGATGCATACACCTTGATACGCTCAAAGAATATTGCTCAATCCTAGAGAAAATCATAAATTAAAACTTCAAGAATATTGGAGGAAAATTGTGGAGTGAATTTGCTAAAACTGAAAACGCCAAGAACTCAAAAAATTTTCTATCTCTGAGCCAAGGAATTTTCGCATTTTTAATCTGTAATATTTCCGATTCGAAAGCGAAATTTCATTGTGCTGCCATCTACATTCGGAAAGGAGTACTATTAACTGCCTTTTCGTGCATTTTTTCGGGTTTCAAAGTGGATTGGGATTTTTTAAGAAAATTTTATAGTTGGTGTCCTCTTTTGTGACCATTTCCCCGGAAAGGGTTAAAGGAAGGTGGAATAGCTTCTTCACCATCGCATAAATTAGCAAAAGATAATTTATCTTCTATTAATTCATCAATTGCGAAAAATTTCGAAGCTGGGGTGTCTTCATCACAGTTCGTATACTAGAAAGGAGAAAATTTTCACATTTTAGAACGAGGGAAACGACGTAAAACCGAAGCTTTGCGTCGTATAAACAAAGTAATTTATCATTACGATGAACACGACTGAATCGGGACTGTGATGAAACGACGTGTAAATGGTGTTTTACTGTATTTGCAACTCAAATTTCGAAGTTTTCTTTGCCGAGAACCTCCCAGTTCCCTTAAAGTTTTACACTGAATTAAAGCGCGAAAGAAATCATCGTCATACTTATGTTGGAACAAAAGTTGTTTTGAATCTTGTCTCTGCTCTCTTTGTAAAAGCGCCTTTTGTTCGCCTCATTTTAGAGGAAAACTTAACAGGTAAGACGGAGTGAACAATATTGCCCGAGTCACGTGATCACGACAACCGCTTGACGTCACGCCATGAGACAACACCGTCTGTTGTAAAAAAGTAAAAGCGATTTAAGTGGGGAGCGGCTTACACGACACCCAACAAAATCTGCGTGCGTGATACATATATATCAGGGGAATCAATAACGGAAAGTCCTCTTTCCGCTGTTTGTTGTTTGCAGAAATTTATCTGACGATGATCATAATGCATTCGGTGGACTCTGACTCACTTCTGTCCCAGGTTTCTGTACCCGTATTAGTTTGCAGGCAAATAAATATGCCATGAGAATGTTGAGTCAGACACGCTTGGTCATTTTTAAGCACTCTGTTCGAAAAGTTAATGAAATGAATACTCGATAGAATGCTCGGCTGCTTCAATGAACATAAATTTAAGGTTTTGATTTAATTGAAAAACAAATTTGCATGGTCATAAAAACAAAAAATTATTTTATTTTAATTTGATATTTTTTTGAACAAATTTGTCGGAAACTCCTATTTCTCTGTTTGTTGTCTGTGGAAATTTATTTGTCGATGGTCGTAATCTATTCCGTGGACTCTGACTCATTTCAGTCTCGAAACGGTGTGTTTATGAACCAACATCAGTTAGCAGACGAGAGAATGATGAGTGAGGCACGTTTGGTACTTTTTAAACATTTTATCGGGTATTTTATTTGAAAAATTAATAAAATGAGTGTTCGTTGAACTGAGTTGAATTTTGAAGATTTTCGGTTAGATAATGAAGATAAACTTCAGGTTTTGATTTAATTGAAAAACAAATTTGCATGGTGATAAAAACATAAAAAAAGTTTTTTTAAAATTTGATATTTTTTTGAACAAATTTGTTGGGAATTTCTATTTCTCTGTTTTTTGTCTGTAGAAGTTTATTTGTCGATGATCGTATTCTATTTCGTGGGCTCTGACTTATTTCAGTCTCGAAAGGGTGTGTTTATGAACCAACATCAGTTAGCAGACGAGAGAATGATGAGTGAGGCACGTTTGGTAGTTTTAAAGCACTCTGTTCGAAAAATTAATGAAATGAATACTCGATAGAATGCTCGGCTGCTTCAATGAACATAAATTTAAGGTTTTGATTTAATTGAAAAACATATTTGCATGGTGATAAAAACATAAAAAAATGTTTTTTTTTCATTTGATATTTTTTTGAACAAATTTGTTGGGAATTCCTATTTCTCTGTTTGTTGTCTGTGGAAATTTATTTGTCGATGATCGTAAGCTATTCCGTGGACTCTGATCATTCAGTCTAGAAGCGATGTGTTTATGAACCAACATCAGTTTGCAGACGAGAGAATGATGAGTCAGACACGTTTGGTACTTTTTAAACATTTTATCGGGTATTTTATTTGAACAATTAATAAAATGAGTGTTCGATGAACTGAGTTGAATTTTGAAGATTTTCGGTTAGAAAATGAAGATAAACTTAAGGTTTTGATACAATTCAATTTCATTTCAGGAACCCCATGAGCAAATTACTTTTTTCAAAACTGAATTTTTGCTGTTTTCACATTCTAGAAAGGTATTACATAATGAGTAAAGAAATGACAGGAGTCAAGTAAAGTCGCATTATTAAGCTTATAAAATCCACTAGTTAAAAAATCTAATAATCGATTTAAAAAAAAGTTAAATTCCCAAACTTTTGAAAACTTGAATTGAAAAATCATTTTTACATGGTAGTCAAAACACGAAAAAGATTTTTTATTAGCCATTTTTTAATCAAAGTTGCGCTTTTCCAGTCTATATCCGGTATGCAATAAACTATAAATGTCTGATCCATATTTTAATATTTTTCAGTATGGTAGTGCTCTTTTAGGTCTTTTGTAAAAATTAAGAATCATCAAAGTTGGTGAGTTTACTAATTATGGTTTGCTCATCTCCGAAATCTGTGACATTCATATAAATGCTAAAACAATTCTTTATAGACAGAAGAAAATAAATGCTATCCTTTCACATTCATATATGATTTCACGTACATATATGAATCACACAAGCAACAATATGTGAATGTTTGCAATTGCAAGATACTTTTGACGTAGACTTACGTCTCTCCATAGTGGTCTAATGGTGTGTCGAAAAGGAAAAAATTATGACGTTTTCCGTAGTATTTTTAAACTCTTATAGCTCCGTAACCAAATAACATAGAGAGTTGGTTTTAGTTTCATTTAACAGAGCAAGGTTGACATTGAAGATTGGAAGAAAGATTTTTAGAATTTGGAATTACGGTTTAGTCACAGTGCAGCTGCAAAGTCGTTGAAAATCACGAAGAATTTCGATGACATTATAGCGACAGATGCGCGCGCACGCAGACTAAGGCAATTCAGTCATTGATCTGAGGTTCAAGCGAAATATTACTCAAAAATTGTTGAATTACATCTAATTTTGTGCTAAAGTTAAACGCTTATAGCTCCGCAAACAAATAACATAGAGAATTGGTTTTAATTTCATTTAACAGAGAAATGGAGACATTGAAGACTGAAAAAATAATTTTAGAATTTGTAATTACGGTTTAGTCACAGTGCAGCTGCAAAGTCGTTGAAAATCACGAAGAATTTCGATGACATTATAGCGACAGATGCGCGCGCACGCAGACTAAGGCAATTCAGTCATCCATCTGAGGTTCAAGCGAAATATTAGTCAAAAATTGCTGAATTGCATCCAATTTTGTGCTAAAGTTAAACTCTTATTGCTCTTCAAACAAATAACATAGAGAGTTGGCTTTAGCTTCATTTAACAGAGAAATGGAGACATTGAAGATTGCAAAAATAATTTTAGAATTTGTAATTACGGTTTAGTCACAGTGCAGCTGCAAAGTCGTTGAAAGTCACGAAGAATTTTGATGACGTCACAGCGACCAATGCGCGCGCACGCAGACTAAGGCAATTCAGTCATCCATCTGATGTTCAAGCGAAATATTACTCAAAAATTGCTGAATTGCATCCAATTTTGTGCTAAAGTTAAACTCTTATTGCTCTGCAAACAAATAACATAGAGAGTTGGTTTTAGCTTCATTTAACAGAGAAATGGAGACATTGAAGATTGCAAAAATAATTTGAGAATTTGTAATTACTGTTTAGTCACAGTGCAGCTGCAAAGTTGTTGAAAATCACGGAGAATTTTGATGACGTCACAGACACCGATGCGCGCGCACGCATCGGTTGTGAGCGGTATATTAACTGGATTTTAACAGATTAATAATTAAATCAATTCAGATTAATTAATTTAACAGAGAAAGGTCATAGAGCATAGGTCATAAATCAGAGTTACATAGAGCTAGTTTAGTCACAGAAATTCACAGTTGAGTAATCGATTAATTAACTGTCCTTAATTAATTATTATTAACAATTGTTGATTTAATTGAGCTGTCCTTTCCATCGATTTAATTGAGTTGAGTTTGTTTTAGTTTCATTTAACAGAACGATGTCATAGAGCATAGGTCATAATCACATAGAGCTACTTTAGTTACATAGAGTTACTTTAGTCACAGAAAGTCACAGTTGAGTAAGGTAAGTAAGTCTACGCCCCTCAATCCCAGCGACCGTTTCGCAGAAACAACCTCCCGTCGAATTTTTTGTTCGATACATTCAGGAAATTAATATAATTTCCAGCGAAAATAAATAACCACATTGAAGGGTCAACTAACATAATGTGTTGTATCTTCAGATTAAAGAACATACGCTTTCGTATTAAAAAATAAATTAATTCAGCTATTTACATTTCATTTGCAAATTATGTTGTTCAGACAGGGAATTTTTTTAAAAACCTAATTCCCGAGCAAAAAATTAGCTCATGTCTCCAACTCATTTTCACTTCTAGCGAGAGTCCTCGCCTTGAGTAAAAGTATCTTTTTGAAATAAAAGTTAAAAAATCCTGAGTTTAATATTTTCACAGTATTCAAAATATAAGTCCACAGTATAAAAAAAAAATTAAGTCTAATCAGAACAGATACAATTTCATGACAGTAGAGAGAGCAAAATAAAATGTTTGAAAGTTTTTCTAAATACTATGAAAGAGTTTTCTGTTTGGTTTCTTTAGGGTTATCTAGAACGTCCGTTATACAGACCAGCTACCTGTGTAATGCTTTGTCAATGGGAATCTTCAAAATTTCAACACATTGTTTGAAGATGTTAATTAATGTTTAAAGTTGACTTTTCTAATGTTATGGCTTAAGAATACTTTGAAAATATGTTTGATGTCCCTATTGCTGTAGTCTTGACTTGACTTGAATTGTATCTCCGAGAGGTACAAGGTTTAGGGATATTTAACAACAAAGGCTGTTATCCCCTAGTTAAAAAAATATTCAATTCAAAATTCGTTTCAATCTGCTTAAAAATCAAGTAAAATTGCCATCAGGAGATGGACTAGAAAAATTGCTGATCCAATTCAGTCAAGAGAAAAAAAAATAATGCCACCCTCCTAGAAAGGCCTCCATATTCTTTTCCCCTATTGCTGTAGTTCTCGATGTTTACTTCAAATAAGATCCTCATTTTGCAAAAAGGCTGTCATAATTATCCGTTATCGCTCTTTTTGGCGACTTCAAAGGCTTGCTGGCGGTTAAATTATTAACCAAACGATTTAGATAATCACTTGCTTTTAAATTTCGATACAGTATCAAAACAGATTTGGTGATTGCTTAAACCGGAGGGCTATCGGAAAACAGTCTGTGATCGAAAATAAACGAAGCAGAAAACTCGTCCATAGACGTCTATAATTAAGAATGAAAATCTCTCAAGCCATGTACTTAAAGGATTTAATTTTCCTCTTTTTTTCTAAAAGGAAGCGGATGTTTCAGAATTTGAGTGCTGAAAATAACTGAAAAGATGAGACAAGAAAAGGTTATATAGATTGTTTTTGTTCAGTTTCTATAAAAGCACAGCAGAAAATTTTCCTACGATTTGTCGAAGCAAAAGACAAAATATCGATAGAAAACGAACTGAACAACTTGACGTAAACAAGATAAAATGAGACTAAATATTCTAATGCGCTAAATATAAAATGCGCCAAGTATTAAACGAATTATACTGGAGTAAAAATAGGGTTACTATGACATTCAAAGTATTAAACAAATATATTAAAAACGCCAAGAAAATTATTTTGTTCTATTTTTATTTGGAGTCAAAAGGAGCAAATAAAGGCCTCATTAATGAAGCGATATTTACTCACAGTGCTTGAGAATATCGCTAGTTATTGCTATTACTGTATTTCATTAAAATGAACTGCATTAAAAGCTGAAGCACCCGAACCTGTATCAACCGATATCTCTTCTAAACAGAGATATCTTACCGAGCGGAATGTAAAATGCTGTTATCGGAATGCAATCTTTATATATAAAACACTAACATGCGTGGCACAGAAATCGAGCTCATTACTTATTGTCGAATGTCAACAGTTAAATGTAAACAAACCGCAGTACAAACTTTCAGTCTGTTTAGTTTAACATTTTTTCAACCCTCACTTAGATTTTTAATGGGGCTGCAAAATATAATTAGAAATACTCGGAATAGAACTTGCTGAGACACCGAAGCCTAGAATCAGTCGGAGGAAAGGAGATCTAAGAGAAATACTGTTGACAGAAACAGGCGTCTAACAGAGTGTCTAATTGAACGCGAAAATAAGCTTAATTGTATCTCCTTGGCGATAGCTGATGCGAGCTGTATTTTTGGGCAGTTGAAGCGTCAGAAGCCAGAACGCGCCAACTTGGCTTAAAATGCTTGGCATGCATATAATGGAGCGCAAAAGATCTGTGAGGGATCTTTTATATTTCAAGAAGTTATTGAAATAAAAAAAAATTAAAACGCAATTCCAATCTTAAGTACTTCAATAGTGATGCGAGCGAATTCCATGCATTTTCGTGAAAAAAATGGTACTCTAAATGTGTCGGAAAGTTTCGTATTGTTGAGCGGGGGAAAATATTCTTTTGAGGAGACATTCTTGAAAAAAGGCAACTGAAACAGCGAAAATCAGTAACATTCGCGAATCCTCTTATCAAAATAAACTAATTTTTCAAAAAATGCATCTAAGTAGTTTAAATACTAATTAAAGTGTTCGTTAAATTAATCAATACTTGGTAGTACTTGTGGACTCATTTTTATAATTTGAAATAAAAAATTATGGAAAGCCTTGTGGAAAGAAATTAATTCATGATTTTAAAATTTAGTCCCTCTTAAACCGTGTTTCCAATTATCCAAGGTGATTGCGATCTCGGTCAGTTTCGAATAATCCGGGTTCTATTCTATACTGTTTCGCCTGCTAGGTCTGAAATGCAAACTTTCATGATGTCATTTATTAGGCCATTGGAATAAAAGGACCTCAAAATAGGTTAACGCCTGAACTCCTCTATCAAAGATAAGGAGAATTCTCTTTCCCCCCTCAAAAACCACAACGACAACTGGCACTGACCGAATTCTATGAAACCACCCCCTTTTCCCTGGGCAGAGCCACTCTAACGAAGAAAGCATGCACCGTGGGTGTGAAATCAATCACACTTAACGAAAGGGAGGTGGAAATTTCAGAGTGATATTAGGACGTTTTGGACGGCCATCGTGTTTTGCTTGAAGGGACGTATGGGACGTTCCCGTATCAATAGAGTTAAGACGGGGAAGTCTTTTGCAACTGCTTCTGATTTATTTTCATGAGTGCGAATTCGAAGAAATGATGCGGGTTTGTATTAATTTAGGTGAATGTTCATCTATGGTATGGAGTTGGATAGTATAGACTAGTAAATTTTATGGATGGATGATTTATAGGAAATGTGCAACACTTACTGAAGTGTTAAGAAAAAGAAATTTGAAGGATGACCTGCCATTACTATAGGTTAAAAAGCATTTATGCAAAATGATTGTACTTCTAAAGAAATCACAAAATTCTTACCATGTAAATAAGAAAAAAATAAATGTTGAAAGCAAAAGAGAATCCAATTAAAGGGTTCATCCTTGAATCAAATGTATAATCACTAAAAATGTGTTTGTATCAGAACAAAATAATTTTCTTTTCCTGCATAGCTATGTACAATAACATAAGGGAAAATATTTAAAACCTCTACTCAGGCAACAAAATGGAAGAGATAAATTAAGAATGTGTTTAGGAACGCTGCTTGCTTAATGGAATTGCTTTTAAATCCCGCTCTCAGAGAAATAAAAAATGGATTAAATGAAAGTGCCAAAATTAGGGATTTCAAACACAGGCTGTATATACTCGGTAGAAGGTTTCTGAACATTTGTGCAGCATTCTAAGGAATTCAGTTGAGAAATTTTGATATGTGCACTTGTGACCATAAAGGAAGAACAACGAATTTTATTTTTAAAGGTTGTAGGATTCACTCTCTTAGGTATTGGAGGTTTCAGAATACATACTGTGAAATACGAAAGATTTTTTAATTGACAGAGCAAAGCGAGGTACTTTTTTAACTCTACCATTCCGCGTTTAGTTTGTTTGTCTGTAAATATGTTTATTATGAAGTCCTGAACTGGTATGGAACACTAATTCGAAATTCGTATGAATGTTCTTTGAAGTCATGAAGAACGACGTGTATGGATTTTTATGTTTTTAATCTATTTCAAGGTGATGGCCATTTTAATGGTTCCGCTTCAAGATGGTTGGCGCTTTAAGGATTCCGTTTCAAGATGATGACAGCTTTAATTGTTCCGTTTCAAGATGATGACAGCTTTAATGGTTCCGTTTCAAGATGATGACAGCTTTAATGGTTCCGTTTCAAAATGATGACAGCTTCAATGGTTCCGTTTCAAGATGATGACAGCTTTAATGGTTCCGTTTCAAGATGATGACAACTTCAATTGTTCCGTTTCAAGATGATGACAGCTTTAATGGTTCCGTTTCATGTAATGCTCAGCTCTTTACGTGTGTTTTTCCAACGATTCTTAAAAAACGGTTCATGTTATTCTGGTAATAGCTTCTTGTGTGTGCCCGTGACTTTGCGCCTGCCCTATACTCAAGCGTATAAAAACCTGTATCATGTGTAGCCAGTTGCTAATTCATTCGACATGTCCGATCTTTTTTCTTTAAGTTAATTTCATTTTCAACCATTTGTTATACGTATTAAAGATTGAGTTGCTACCTATATGCATTGATTCCTTCGAATCATGTACAAGTCAGTAGACCATGCGATAATTTGTGGAGACATAACATTTCAACAGTCCTCGCACCTAAGAAATGGCTACCGATTTAGGATACCCCAACAAACATCCCTACACTATAAAAATTTGCCGAAAGTTATCTATTATTTATCTATAAATATTTTTCTGCGTATTTATCACGATAATTTTCATTTAGTATCTTACAATTTTGGAATTTCATTAATAATGCCTTCAAAAATACCAATAGTAGCATATGACGTACGTAATATTTTTAATATGCCCAGTTTATGCTCCAGACGAGATGTTTCTCGCGTTCTTTTCTTTTAAAAAGTTATTAATGGTTCAATTGATTGTTATAATATAATGAGCTCTATAGACTTCGCTGTGCCCGCCAGATTTTTAAGAAACGAAAGTTCCTTTCCAAATTTAACGAGTTCTCTGATGAACTTGACATTTTAAATATGTTTCTTGAAGCTTTTAATTGGAAATGTTTGCATCTTTTAAATACATGATGTGTGTTATTTTGCCTTTTTACAACATTTTAGATTTTTATGCTTTTTGATTTTCCGTGTTCTTATGTAATCGACCATTTCTTAATGTCTTTTATAGGTTTTAATTTTTGTATTCCGTTTTTGGCGCAGTGTTTGAATTTATTTTTATCTTAAGTGTTGCAATTTATTTTTATCTCAAGTGTGCATTTACGTTTCAAATTTTTAAACTCCTAGTGTGTTTTTAGAAGACTCGGAACTTGCGTTTTTTGACTTTCTAACCCTTGCCTTTTGGAAATGGTCTTTTAATTTTTAAAAAGACTTTTAGTATCATAGTGTGTTTTGGTGCTTTTGTGATTATGTATTTTCGTTTTTAATTGTTTATACGTTTGGAAAAGTTTTATGATTTTGTGTATTCTGTTCAACTTTTTGTTTTCTAGAGCATTCTTTTGTGTTTACTCTTTGTGGCTTTTGTTCTTTGTGTGTTTGTTGTGTGTTTATAGCACTTTGTAAATGGAGTTTTCTCTGTAGTGTGCTTTTCTTTAAATAAATAAATGATATCAAATTGAAATTTTGTCAATACCGACAAAAGCAGACCTTTATTCTTAATTTAGTAAAAACTGATAAAGGAAGAGACTTGTGTAAACAAATGGCCTTAAAAAAGACTAGCGATAAAAAGCAGAGCTTTGGCCTTTTTTCCCCCTCTGACGCGAGGTCTACTGTTCACGGAGCTACTAGCAAACTCGTTTAGAATCAATTGAAAAAGCTCTAATTTATCCTAATTTATCTCTAAAATAGAATATTACTTTCAAGAGTTTTTTCCCCTTTAATTCGTTTTTCATTAAATCCTTTCTAATTCTTGGTAGAAATTCTTCACTCTCTCTTCTCTTTTACACCGAACACAGTATTTTATTTGACTCCGTAATTTAGACATCTTTTTATAACGCAATGATAGCATTCATTTTAGATGGTTGAGAAAACAAGTGTTGGGAAAAAATAAGTGTTTTTGCTTCTTAAAAACTAAGTGGGAAGAAATAAATATTTTTTATTGTCGAAAATAGATTAAGACTTAAATGAAATAAAACAAGATTAGGAATGATTTCCAGTCTTAATTAATTTTATTGATAAATTAGAACGTGTTTCGCAATGACTGAATAAAAGAACTGAGTTAACTAATTGGGTTCCTTTTATCTAATTATACACTCATTAATGCGATTTTTTTTGCAGCAATGCATAGATTGTTGATAAAAACCTGTTAAAAATTGTATTTTCAAAGATGACGTGAAAGAAATAAATTTTTAATTTTTTAATTCTATTGAAGTTCTCTTTCGCAAAAAAAGCAAAGAAAATTGAAATTTGATTTAAAGTAAAGAAAAAAGATGTATTCGTTACCTTTTTTGATCTTATTAATTAGGTTACCTTTCATTTAAAACCAAAAGCGTAAATATCTAACGTCTAATAAAAAGAAAAGGGTATTTATTACATTGTAACACAACTTAAAATATCAATTTCCACATTATTTTGAGCTGTTCTGCATTCAATTCTGGCAGTGAACGAGAAACGTTATTTGGTCTTCAAACAAAAACGCAGGAATTCTGTTCAAGTCAATAACGACAACAGAGAGGTTTGCCAGGAAGTTTAGGTAAGGAAAAATGTAAAGAAGTTAAATTTGTTGAATGAACAGAAGTTTCACCTTTCATAATTATATGATGAGGAATTTTGCATCAATTAGTCGTTATTGTTGTCATTAACCTTAAATTTATCTTCCTTCTCGAAGCACCGTACTGTTGACCAAGCGATAATTTTTCGATCCCAGATATTTAAATGTAATTTTGTGAATGCTGATAAAAGCAGATGCTTGTGCAAATAATTCGCATTAAAAAGATTTTTGGACGAGATCTACAGTTCACAGAACTATTATTTAAAAATGAAGTTATTTATCAAGCTGAGAAAAGCACTGTCGTTCGACATTTTGTCTGTTTTTGTGTAAATTTGTTTCTTACGCAGTCACGACCAAACGTTATTTTCTTCGAATCTGGCGCGAATGTTCCTTGAAGTTATTAAAACGACGTGTGTGTAAGTCTCTTTTAGGTTTTTAATTTTTGATCCTGTTTCAAGCTATAATTAGCTCTTTTTAACGTTTCTTGACAAACGGAACTTCATTCATTAAGTCTCTAGAAGCAACTGACATTTAATTTAAATTTTGTTAATATTGATGAAAGCAGATATTTAATGCAATTTTGTGAATACTAATAAAAGAAGAGACTTCTGTAAATAATTTGAATTAGAAGAAAAAGCTAAATCTTAAAAGAAAACAATGAAGAGCAAATCCTAGATTTTTTGGGGGATATGAAGTCTACAGTTCACAGAATTATTAGTATAGAATTTAGGAAGACCGTGATATACAAATAGCAATAAAGTATGTGTCAGTGTGTCAAAAATGCAGGCTGGTGCTTCGAGAAAGGAAAGAAATATAAGGGTACTGACATCGATAACAAATAATTCCTTTATTCGTAAAATAATAGAGAATCATATTTTCGTAGATTTTTCAAAGTTCTCTTTACATTTCCCCCATCTAAATGGCATTGCAGCCTATTGCAGCTCGCTGTTTTGTTAGCTGAAGAATTGAACTGATCTACTACATAATTATTGGGACGTTAGATCGCGTTACTCTGAAAGACGATAGTTGTTTTAATACAGCTTATGTACGAAGCTCATCCAGAAAGTAAGTACCGTTTGGGTATTGAAAAATATTGGCAATTTGTTTTCATTTGTATTTTATTACAGAAAAATCTACACACCTTAAACTACTTTTCGACATATTGGCCATGCAAATTAAGGCATGCGTCATATCTTGGCACTAATTGCAACATACCCGCTTCGCAGAATTCGGCCGCCTGCGACCTGAATCAGTTCTGGACGTTTACCTAGATCTCATCATCACTTGCAAATTGCTGGCCGGCAAGAAATTTCTCGAGATGATAAAACAAATGGAAGTCGTATGGAGCTAGGTCCGGACTGACTTTCACTTATCTAACGATAAATTTTACAATGTCGAACATTTCTCGCATTCAAAAACTTGATAACGGCTCTTATTTCACAGTTGGCGGGCCGATCGATTGTTTTAAACATGATTACCGACAAACAATGACTTCAAACGTTAACGTAAACAAACGAAATGGCTAGGCTAATTCCTTCTCGAATTGAAGGATGTAGCCACGCATGCGCGACCTTCGTGATGTCAGATGCGCGGGAGATATGCGCAAACGGTACTTACTTTCTGGATGAGCTTAATATGTATTTTATTTTCGAGTCGGCATTCTGTGGAATAAATGCTAATTTATTTTCCTCAAACAGATAATCATTTTACTGTGTATTATTACAGAAATATCAACTGAATCCGATTCCATTGAAGATTCACCGTGTACGTGAGCTGTTGCACGTTAAATCATACGATTCCACTGAAGATTCACCGTGTACGTTAAATCATACGTAAGGGCCAAACGTTCTTCTGATGATGTGGTCCGTACATAACCTGCCCCTACCTTGCCTACTTATTTGGGTGTCAAGCAAAAGTCTATCGCAGAGGAGGAAGTGATGTGGTGCGAAAGTTTGAAGAGGGGGTGCCAGCTCAGGTGTCGTCCTGGTGATCTGACCAAGGCTCAAAATGAAGAAGTCCGTACCAAAATAGCCCTGGTGTTGCTTCAAAACGGACATTAATATAGCTAAACTAAGCTATCTAAAAATGATATTTGGATTTTTCGATTATGAATGTTAATCTGTTATGGAACGGAAGAATAATGGCAGACAAACATGTTGATTCAAAATGCTCTCCAGTGAGCAAATATAAACATTTTTCAAACAACTCGTTAAATATTTTGACACGTATTGGAAGCTTTGTATAGATCCTCTAAGAAACTGAAATTATTTGAGTAATGGATAAATGCGGTAATTTCTGTTTCATTATCTACTGTCCATAACTGCATTATCTTGTTTCTGGACATTCGTAATAATCCTTTTGTAATTTTGCCCTATTCTGTTTATAATAAGAGCAATACTGTAATTGAACGAAGTACATCA
>BGPR01019311.1:0-29503 GCA_013235015.1 Araneus ventricosus
ACGTGACAAAGGAATGAAACTAACGCGTCATGTAGGGTCCGGATGTTTACAAAATATCAAATTACTTTCTTTTGCGCCAAACTTCTAAGGTTGGGGGAGTTTCGATGAAGATTATGAAATCGATGGAAACAAAGATGAAAGCGATCTACATTGAGAAAAGGACAGTGTTTTTAGCTTTATGCCAGCACTGTTCGCAGAAAACATTATGATTTCACTAATTTTTTAACGGTTCGTATAGATTTTACTTACCCTGATGAGCATCTACGCGCTTTTACCGATTAACTACAGTCTCTCCATTTTATTTCAACATTTATTGATTTTCATGACACTGATATATATATATAAACTAAAACACTGATTTTCATATCTTTTCTAGTTTGATATGAAAATTTGTTATTTTATTGTTTTCCTATTATTATTACTAATTTTATATATATATATATATATATATATATATATATATATATATATATGATATATATATATATATATATATATATATATATAGTAAATAAAAACATCAAATATTAACTTAGTATTCTACACAAACTACAATATATATATTATTTGAAGGCACTTATAGAGTTTTCGTAAAACTTTTTAAAATTCTTCTCTAATGATTTTTAAATTTTAAAAATATACAAGAACTATTAAATAGATAGAACTGTGATTAAATAGATAGAACCAGGAATCCTTTAAAACTCTGGAACCTCAGAGGATGAGTAAATAAAACTGAGAATGTACCAGATATTTAAATCTGAGACAAAAATGGTAAAGATTTACTTAGAAAAACAAACAAAAGTCAAGAAACTGGAAGTTGAAATTGTTGCATACTCACATTTTAATCTAAACGAAATCCTTTGTTGACAGAGAGTTTAATAAACATAATTTAAAATATGATTGACGTTTCAGACAGTTGTAATTATTATTTGGTTGTGGTCAATGAGCAACAATGAAAAAGTTTTCAATCATGTAACTTTCTGTCTTTTCAACATTTCCTTCATAATCATAATATTTAACAATATGTTTAAACAAAATATAATAATCTGAGAGATTAATAATCTAAATAGCAATAGTTATTATGCCCTTGATTGCTTTAAAAAGTTTTAAACGCTGTCTAGACTCAATGAACATTAAATAAAGAAGTTTCAATATTGTTTATTGTAATTTAGTTTTGGTATTGAACCTCTTCATCAATTCTGATATTATTGAAAAGCTTTTGATCATCTCATAAAACGTTACATAGAGGAATTGATTGTACCTCTAAAGGGATCCAAACAAGGCCCAATCAGCGGCAAATTATCCAACGATTGAAGTTATATCTCAAAACGCCGTCTCTTCATCCAATTGTCATGTAATCTGTAGTCGCCACGACACCAACACCTCGCAAAAAAAGCCTTGACGAAGGCAAATAAATATCGTAAGGGGAACTCAATTTACACGCTCCATCTTCCGTACGTTTCCTCAGTGTCAAACGAAGATCCCGAACCTTTCTTTTCCAGATAAGGTCATCAGTATGTGCTGCACGTCCGCACAAGCCTGCTACCTTGTAATCACGTTCTGCTCAAGCTGTTCCCCATGTAAGTAGCACTGATGTTCGACATCTTCGGAGCTCCTTCATTTTATCACCTATTATGTTTTCCACGTAGAATCTACGAAGACGTGATAAGGGTCTTTACTGAAATAAGAGAGAATGACGAAAAGTTTGGCGTTACCTTTCCCTTTTGCTTTTCTGAGACGGGCAATTTAATCCACGGTTTTCATTTGATGTCATTGATACTGTTTTTGTTGGCCGTCAAGTGCTCGGTTAGGTTCGATTACTTGGGCACGACTCCAGAATGGTCCTGATTCCAAATGAAGGGGAAGAGTTTGGCTGTTATAATTTCAGATGAGATTAAGTCGTAAAACTTGTGTAAAATGTGACTTATTGCGCGGCGCTGAAAACTAATTTTTGAGTGGAAGAGAGCATTTATATGTCTTGTTAAAGTGTTATTCAAATTTCTTAAGTTTAATTGTTTCTTTCAAAAGTTTGGTAAATTCGACAGTTTTGTCACGACTCAAAAGTGGCTGATTCATTGCTTTGAGGTGATCCAGAATTGTTCATTTTCCAAATAAAGGGGAAAATTTGCACTATTATTGTTTACGATTATATTAAGATGTATAATATTATGAAACGTGATCTATGTTGAGTCCTAATGAGTCCTAACTTTATGTAATTTATTTAAGTTCTGTTAGAGATTTTCTTCTCTTTAACTGCTTTTCTGTCGTTTGTTTCTATTCGCTTTAATTGCATTGACTTCTATTTGTCTTCTCTTTAATTATTGAAAATAATCCAGAAATTAAACACATTGCACTTGGAATATTCGATCGCTATCCTAAAACAAATACTTTGGTAACTGAAACGTGACATAAAAGCATTGAAACTTAAAATCTGCTTTGTTTATTAGAACGTTAATATTTGTGGCTGAATCTAATCTGTGTTGGTTTCCTCATATTTGGCTTAAGATGTTGATAAAAATATATTAATAGGCAGCAGTCATTTTAAGATAACCATTAATTTAAATGCTATAAGCAGGTCAGCTCTGTCTCTGACTAATAAACTTTGAAATTGTATTGATTTTGAATAAATTGATAATTCTGTTATTAAAATGAGATTTTAAAAGTATTTTGACGCATAAATGCAATAATATGATATATATATATATAGTTAAATATTTCAAATAATCAAAACATGTGTTATATTTTCAATATATACGTATATTAAACTAAAATTTAAAATTGAAATCAAATTACCTTATCAATCATCATACAAATGAAATTCAAAAATAGTTGGATTATAGACTATTACTACTATGAAAAATACAGCCCAGAATTTGGATTCCAACAATCAAATGCTAATCAGTCTTGGGAACCGATATGTGTCGCATTAATCTAGATTTGTGGTTCCAACCCTCTGCGAAAGCCAATTGTTGGAAAAGCTACAAAATAGGAGAATAAATCCCCCAAATCCTTCAAGATTAGTGTTAGATTGCAAAAATTGCATCTACATCATTTTTCGGTTTTGTCAGTACTTTTAATTGTTTAATTCTTCGCCACAAAAGTTTCTTTCATCTCTTGTGGCATCTTTGACAACTTTTGAAATTCAAACGATATTTTTTAGCCGTTTCTTTAAATATCTAAATTTTTCTTAATTATTTACTTTGTAAATACTTACTTTCGATTTAAATATTAATTGTCTTAACTTTTGTTGTTGTTTCCATTAATTTATCAACTTTATTAATTTTTAAATCAAAATTTTTCAACGGGACTATTTCCTCTCTATCTTGTTGCGGATGAATTTAGATGTTATTAGGTTTTGGCGTTCTTCACTGGAAGCGTTTGTCCGTTATGCAATTTTAGATTCCTTTGTGCTGGACTGAACGAGTGATTGGAATTTTGGCAGCTGCGGGCCCCAGGGCCGTTGGGCTTCTGGAGGGCCGTTAGGCCTTCTGGGTGCTAGCCATTGCTGATTTTTATTTGTGTCTTGAAGAGGTGAAAATGATTGGAATCACCAGCTTCTTTTTCCAACTTTTTTCTGCAAGTTTTTTGTAGATTGGTTTTTCTACTATGCAATCTTCAAAGATATAGTGACTTCTGGTACAACGAAAAACGTACGCCAATCTATGTGATCCGATGAAATTCTAGAGATGTGATAATATGCAACGAATGTTCAGTTGTATTGAACGAGTTTTAATATTGCTGAAAATGTTATAGAGAATTACAGGAGCGAAAAACATTACAGCCAACAAATTGGTGAACTTTATGTGTATTCAGATCTACAATTTTTCGATGGCAGCAATTTGCCTTTTCTTTCGATACATCACATAAGATTTCACGTGAATTATTTTAGTTTGCTTACACGTTAGAAAACGAAGTATGATTTCACCTTTTTAAATTCGGGCTCTAAAATTCGTAGAGCAAAAAAAAGTTTCAATGAAAGAATTTTAGTCTTTTTGGTGATAGCGCTATTGTGTATTATTTTCTAAAGCTGCAGCTGTTTTTATGTGTAAATTTATGTGAAATGTTCTTTCAGTCATTTTTGTGGGCATCTTTATCAAAATATATCATTTGTAATATCATGGCAGTAAAACTTAATCTTAACAATTATTAAATAAACAAAAATTTAAAATCTAATTTGATTTTGTTTAAATTTCTCTAATTTGATTTAACAATTTACAATGTACTTATATTTTCAAATGATTTAATTTAGTGGCTAGGTTTTTCAGGTCTGCAAAGGTAGGTGATTTATAAGCGTAGCTAGTATTGCATATTATTGTGTGTTATATTTCACTACCCAGTATTGATTAAATAATTGATATTTATATATTAAACTAAATTTTAACATTGGGTACCTGCCTTGCATTAACCTTTTATAATAATCCTAGCTACCCCATCCAATAATTAGAAACGAGAAAGTATATAACATATAACATACCAATTCAATATTCTTAATTATTGTTATGACTTGAGCATTATCCTAAAGACAGTTCCGCTTTTAAAGTGAAAATATTATTTCTAAATTAGGCTTTTAATATTATAATAAAACGCATTAAAAATTAACTATGAATTTAAATTTTACCTTTTATAACACTATATATTATCTTAGAAATGTACAGAAAAATAAATAAATGAATATATGATGCAATCTTATTCTTAATCTATGAAGTGAATTACTAATATCTTTGTTAATTCCATTATATATGATCACATCAAAAATAAATCTAAATGACTTTTAATTTAATGGTGTTAAGTATTTCTTGTTAGCATAAGCATACATGAAATTTATAGGATACCCATACCGCATAGCATTTTCAAGAAATGTATCAATATATGACTGCTGTTTTAATCTGTCTGTGACTAAAATAGTGCTTCTATGAATATAATTTAAGACGATATTTGTATATACTTGACGACTAATGTTGCTTTTCCAAAAAGTTACTTGTTTATATTGAACTGAAAAGAATTTCTTTTATCATAAATCTCATTGCTTAATTTATTATCAACTATTTCAATTTCATGTCTAGAAAATCTGCAGAAGAAAAACCTTCATTAGTTTTTAGTAATATCAAATACTCTGGATAAAAGTCAATTTGTGGTGTGTAGTCTTCCACTGTTGAACATAGTAATAAATCATCAATATATCTATACATTATATAAGAATTATTGTAAATATTTTCTTTTTCGAAATAGTGTAAATATAAATTAGCTAGATCATTACTTGCCGTTCCACCTTGAGGAAATCCTTTAATTTGTTAGTATAATTTATTGCCAAAGCTAATATAATTTTCTTTTAATATAACTTCTATTAATGTTTTATCTTTCTTAATATTGATCAATTTATTTATGCTAAAATCTTCATGAATCTGTAATAAAATTTTCATCATATCTTTAATATATATACTATTGAATAAATCTTGAAAATCAAAAGTATGCACAGAATAAACATTTATATCTTTAATACTCTTTATAATTTCATAGCTATTATTAATAATACTTGTATTATTTTGTACTTTTAATTGTTTTATAATCTCTTGCAGATATTTTAGTAAAATGTTACCTGTTTTCTTTATATAACTATAACTCCCATTCATTACGCTTCTAAATTTGATATGATTTTTTTATGAAATTTTGGTGTAAGAAAAATATGGGGATAGTTCACTTTATCACAATAAATAATTAATTTTATATGAGAAATTGTAATTCTATTATCTATTTCTTTCATACTAAAATTAGTTTCAATATATGCCTCATTATTTAGAATGTTTCCTTTAAGCACTTTACAATAATATTACTTACAAATGATAGCATAATTTTTTGGTACTTTGACTAATATAAACTATAACAAATATATATATATATATATATATATATATATATGAAAGAGTATATATTATATGAGAGAGAGTATATATATATATATATATATATATAATGTATTCGAAATTAGTCCTTAAATGATTAAACAGGCCGAGTTGAATTCTACAATTTCTTTTTATTATCGAGGAAGTGACGAAATGTAGCAGCATCATGCTTTTAAGATTAGCCGAAAGTGAACAGTAGATCCCTGCTTTTTCTCAGGTAGGGATGAATGAGTAGATGTCTGATCAAAGTGAAGAATAATAGCATTTTTTACTATATTACGTAATATTTTAGGGAAAAGTCGGGAAGAATTACGCGATTTATGTTGACGCGTGGAAGCAATTAGAATATTCTTTTAACTTAATAAATATGTCAAAACGAGAGATTTAATATACCTCAGCGGCGGAAGAGAACGAAACACAGGAGCTTTAGAAAGTTATTTACGAATCTCATTAAGACTTAAAATATATACATATTAGAATTTGAAATAAAATTTATTGAAATTCATTCATATATATATATATACATATATATATATATATATATAAAATAATAAAAAGTACAAAATAATCTAAGTATTATTAATAATAGCTAGGAATTATAAAGAGTATTAAAGATATAAATATTTATTCCAATGCGATTTAAAGAATAACCTTAATCTTTCAAATGGAAAAACATCAAGTTAAGGAGATATTATTGTATTCATCGATTATTGTATTTATTTGGATTATTGTATTATGAGTCGTTTACTTGCCTTGGGGAGTATATAAGAGCTGAAAACTTCAAAAAATAACACTTGAATATTGTTCAATTTGGGAGTTGTAAAATTCCCGATTTATTTAAAGATAAAACAAAACCCGTTGTTGCAATTGTTTAAAATGACTTCTTCCAAATTCAGTCTCAGAAAATAAACAGGTCAAGTATTTTTAATGTACTATTTAACACAACCTAAAATCAACAAGGTATCATCATTTTCAACTATAAGTAACAGTAATAACTAATATAGCAATATAGCGTCTCCGAAAGCGTCGGTGAGGCTAGAATAATCAAGGAACCTACAGAAATATTAAGTAGGGCGAAAAGATCTGAAGCGAAGAGAATAAGAGACAGAGGGATATTAGCATAAGTTTTCTTCTACGTAAAACGTCGCAGAGCATATAAATATGTGATGTTTTCTTGAAAAACACATTAAACATATAGATAATTTTATTTATTTCATTTTTGAAACAAATAAGTTAAAACAACTGAGAAGCTTTTTAAGTGAATATTCAGAATGTATCCCATTTAATAAAAATCGGTTCTTTCAAATTATTTAATCTCTATATGTTGAAATCCCTTACGCAGTAAATATTTTCAAATTTGTAGTGTTAGGAAAAACTTTACTGAGTCACATTTAAAATTAAAAATGTAATAATAAAAATGAGAAAAAGAGTTTTAAACACACGCTTTTATAAGTAATTATAGAACGTAGAATTAAATGTGGATCGTAAAATGTAAATATATATTATAAAGTAGATAATAATTTTTTTTATCAAAAAAGTCTGAGGTTAAGATAAAGTAGTGAAACCGTGAAGTACAGAAATTCAAACTTATTTGACTCTCTTATATGATATTTTAAATTTTTTTGTGAATTTTCTTCCTTATGATAATCACTATGGCTTTATTGTCTTATTGTATCGTTTTAACGCTTCACTCTTTACTAATATTCCGAATTTGCTTTGGCCTCCACATTTTTCATTAATAATTATTTTTTCCTTTTTAGAAAAAAAAAATAAAAGCGCGTTTTGAAAACATTTATTTTTTTATTATTTTCTACTGTTTAACATTTTTGATGTTCCATTATTTATGTTTATAAATATTAAGAAATATTGCATTCCGTCGCATCTCAAATTCAGATTAACTGACATGTCAGTTCTGGAAATAATAAAATATTTTTGTTTGCTGTCAGGAACACAAACCTGTGCAGCAACAGAAAACAGTATCTCTAGCACAGTAAAGAAGTGAATGAAAAATCGATTACTAAATTCCATTCTCACAAACAGAAAATTTGCAAATATGACAGGAGACAAGTTAAATAAAAGCTTGAAAGAAAAAATAATTTTTTTTCTTGTTAAAGTAAAATCTTCAATAGCACCTACCACTCATTCAATGTTGTTTCTCGTAAGTACTCTGCGTCAATTCTAAATGTTTCAAAACTTTAAAGATGTTAAAACAGGTCTCAGAAAGCGATTAATCGGTGGAATGGACTGTGCAACGCCTCTAAAATGGCTGATAATTGCAAGTCCCCATCATTGAATAGATCGAATCCGAACATTAAGATTACCAACGGGCAAACTTTCAGACAGTGGAATATTCTATTTCCTCCTATTCGGTGAGAATGGGGCATTTCCTTTTAGTCAGGAAGTTAATTTCTAGGCGTAGGAAATTATTCGGGCGAGGGGTGTCAGGATGGGAAACTGTGTGGTGACGTTCTGACTTAATTTCCGGTACTAGTTTGAGGAGAAACCAGAATTCGTTAACTAGTAAACAGGGAATGTTTAGACAGCTAATAGAAAATAATGGCGCATATAAATGTAATGTGGGATTTTAATAAAATTTAGAACTGAGAAATGGGACACACAATTAAATTATTGTAAGAGATTTAGTATTTATCAAAACGACGTATAAACCGAACTCACGATCTACAAAATTTCGTTAATGGAAGTTTAAATCTCGCATTTCCCATTTAATAAATGACGTATGTAGAATATATTTAAGGATTCAAAAATTCATTTAATAAGTTTGGCTACTTATAAACTAAACAATCTTTAATTAAATTTTTGTTTATCATCCCAAAGTGAAAATTTCATCTGTATAAAAAGTAAATTTCTGAAGTCTTATTTTGCATACAATTAAAATTTCATTTTAATGTATTGTTAACTTATTTAATAATTTTAACATATAATTTTAGTCTCAGATATAATTTTCTAGATGTAAGTTAGTCTATTGTTATCAGGCCTTAAATTCTGTTGCTATATTTAATAAATTACTAAAAATAATTTTACATGTAATTAAATTCCTTTTAATTAATTACTATGTTTTAAATATTTTTGGAATTAATTTTAGCAACTCAAGTTACTCCATATTTTCTAAAGCAGAATCTCGAGAAATATGATTAAAATTTATGAACAAAAAAATTGTTGCAATTTAATTGATAGCTGATCTCAATGAAAGACAAATTTGGGATCAATCCAGAAAAAATATTGAATATTGAATACACGAGTCATGGCCACATTTATCTCAATTTTTGACAGCATAGAAATTTAGAGTTCTCCAAATTTAAAGTTTTAAGATAAACTGAAAATTTTTATTAACTGGGCTAACGATAGGACTACAGAAGAAGAAAGGATGAGTATTCTTTCCTCACAATTCTCGTATACTTATGAAATTTGCCTCATATTTAGCCTTCTAGTATAGAGAAGAATATCGAAGTTGCATTTTAAACCTTCTCGCTTTGATTGTTTGAGTCCAAAATCTGATGTGGACCTACAAGATTGGTGTCAAGACCGAATACTAGATTTCAATTATCTTTGTTGAATTTTTCAGTTATAGTGAAATTTAAATTAATCGCCATTTGTTTAACCGTCAGTTTCTGTTATCCGTGATCATCTAAAAAGTGAATGGTAACATAGGTTTAGAGTATTACAATACATTTCTGTACCTTCACTCTTATATTGGAATTTATATTCATCGTTTTGTAAAATTAAATGCAATATGTATGGGTCATTCTCACGAAAAGGTGCTTTTTACAGTCCCGGAGTGATAAAAAGTAGAAAATGAAGCAAATGTCCTAATATTTTTGTTCATATGTATAATTTAAGTTTTAAGAAAGCTATTCACTATATTTCTACTAAAACAGTTTTACTATTTAACTCTCATTTTTCAATGAATATAAGAAAAAATTCCCCTTCGAGGACACGACATCTCCACAGAAAGGATGGTATTGTCAATGAAAGAGACAAAATCTCAAAAATCATGATGCGGTTAGATAGATTAAAATAATATCAATTAAAAGTTCTTCGGTAGATATTTTTTATGAAATTCAGAGATTTTCTTTTATATATTTTTTTAAAAATTAAAATTGAAATTTTCATCAAAATCTCGAGGTCGTATTATTTGTCCATTATGATATTTTGCCTTTGTATATTTCGTATATGAGAAATGAAAGAGAATTAAAATAATTGGAATAAGAGGAATCTGATAACCTTAAGATACCGGCATAACTTGGCTCTGTGGATGTGAACGCAATTAATACAATTTTAACTAGTATTTTATATCGATAAAAGGATGCTTTTATTTTTCCCGTATAATCCGAACAAACGATATGAAGAATTTACGGCAAGAACAAAGCGGCATGATTCTCACTAAATGAAAACTAGAATAATAGCAAAAGTTTCCCTCAAGACGCTAAGAAAAATGCACTGATAATGGGAAATGTCTAATTTTTATTTTAGTAAAATCGCACAAGGGATATTAAAATATTCAAAATCATTAATTAAATCTCATCTTATTTGTTATCTTACACTAGTCAATATAATTGGCTGAATTAGGAGACAGAAATCATTTCGTAATGCGAGTGCGCCGAATACATCTCGTTGCTTTCGTTCCACATGAAGTAGAAAAGTTAACGATAGAAATGAGATTCATATCAGGAAGAAGGCGATAATTGCACCTCCTATCTTATTGTTTCCTTTTTGAAATAAATCTGCTTTTCAATAGAAATGATTTTCAGCCTCGTGAACCTAAATATATTTTTTTGTCCTTGCAAGTCTTTGAGTTTTGTAAATCTGCCCTAAAATGACTAACATATATCACCAAAATGAAAGTGGCAAGTTCCAGCCTTCAGAAAACTCCTACACCATTTGAATGACAAAGCTGATCTCTTAGTCCGGGAACAGTTGCACTGGAAACAATTCAGTCTGAATGGTGTGTCATTGTTCTCTTAGGAGCCGTTTCTTGGAAATGAGTAGTTGAGCTGCACGGAAAAGATTCAGAAGCTTTCCACTTTATGGCTTCCTCCCACAGTCATCATACACTAATAATATTAAATCTCCCGCATTACTCTCGCAAGCTGAAAACTTTCTGGATGAAATATAAACATGAAGTTATTTGGTATTTTTATTTTCACATGATTTATTTACAGCGATGGTGTTTATTATGTCGGCATTTAACACTTTTTATACAACGTGCTTCTGTGATTTCTATACTTTTCCATACATTGGTTCATATGTCTTATTTATATTTAATTGCTTAAGTTCTTATTAGGTGTTCTTGAGGTTCTTATTAACACTTTGTCTTTTATTGTTGATTAATTAGTGAGATTGACATTGCAGGTCATCTGAATCTGGTTCATAATCGAATTGTTCAACTCATAAGTAGCTTGTTAGGAATATTATGCACTTTCGTCAATAACGTTTTGTTGAAACATAAACTTATATTTAGTTGCAATGTATTGTAAAATAAATTACACTAACCAAATTATGGATGCTGAAAAGATGATGAGCAAGAGTGGGATTTAAAATTTCTTTTATTAATAGATGAAAGGAATTTCAGACAACACTTTCTCAAAACCGCAAGCACATATTAAACAATCTTTGCATTGCGACATCCTATTAGCATACACAGGACAACATTTAATTGTTTATAAATCCGAGCTATATTCGGTTACGGAATTAAGCCCTGTTAGAGTAGAGCTGCTCAGATCTCTAATTCGATCTGATCTCTATCCGCCGCTCTGCCCCCATCTGCCTCACACATATCAAACACCAGTATTTTATAAGCGGCACGAATTGGCATATTTACATAACAGCTGCGGTTATCGGATAGACGATGCCCAATCCGATCCGATTAAGCAGCTGGAAATTTAGATGCCACGCGAAGTGATTCATTCATAGATTGTGACGTATTACAGAAGCGAAATGACTTGTTTATCCGTCTACTCTGAGAAAGAATGCTTTGTAGGTTACAACAAGTGCAAGAGATAAACACCGAATTAGGAAATGAAATTAAGCATAAAGATAATCAAATAGGTTAAAGCCTCTTACAGAAAAAAATTCCAATTTATTTGAATACATTTCGAATTTAATTCATAACCCTTGAAAAAGTGGACTAGAATGGATTCCTTGTATGTTTAATTCGATTCTTTTAGAGTTTATTTCGTGGTTTTTACTTCCTTTGGATTATCATAGAAACGAAATTAAATGATTTTATAAGAAGTTTCGAAAATCGACACGCTTCTTGACAGCTATTATATATTCCTATCTTTATTATGTGGAAGTTTTTCATCCCATTTATGTAGAAAATGTCTGTAGAAATACAGGATACTAACGTATTATCATGTACACTATGAAAATTGTAGCAGATTCCACCAAAATCAGTTATTGGCTCTAAATTGGACCGTTCGACGACAGTTTCTTTTATGTCAAAACAAGTCTTGGACACAAGTTTGAAGGGATTTGTTACAACTTTCAAAGTGGAAAGGACTATCAGTAAGCTCGCTCAAAATATGCAGAGTATGATGAGCACTTTTATATGAAAAAAAATATAGAAACGAATAACCTTATATAACAATTCTACATCAGACTGTTTATTAATTTCCGAATTTCAAAAAAATCATCTGATTTCGTGAACATTCATCGATAAGGCCGAGATATGTCGTTCTTCAGGAATATCTGTTAGTGACTATCTAAAATAGACAAGAATTAAATCCCGCCCAAGATAAACTGGAAGTAGATGAGCTGTCATGAAGCAATACATTTAGCATGAAGGTCCTATAGGAAATCACAGACATACAAAAGGATAAGAATTGAGAAACAGCAGATGGTTCTTTCACATCAAGATCCTCGGAGTGTCAAAGAGAAAGATGTCACATACAGTCAAACTGAAGATCTATTTTGACCCACCCAAAGGCCGAAGAGTCATCAACACAACCAACTTCCTCAAAAAGGGAATTTAGACAAAAAAGCTAAAATAATAACTTACGAAATGTAAAAAGATAATGTACAATAGAATTACAAAAATAAATAAAGATAAAACGAAAGTAAATAAAAAAAATTGACTAAAGTGAAAATAAATTCAATAATAAAGCAATAAGTAATAAAGTAAGAAGTAAAGTTAAAGGAAAATGTTAACAGTTTTTCTTGACAAGTCATTCAGCTTTGTCAAGATTTGCTCGACAGTCTTAATGACAGAGTTCCTGACATGTTGCAATTTGAGAAAATTGTTCAGTTCTTTATCTGTCCAGCCAGCAGACCACAATCTTCTGGCTGACTAGCTAACATGTATTTTGTCCTCTTAATGAAAGTTTTACTATCTTGAAGACCATTATAACACTTCTGCATAAGGTGTTTTCACTCTTCAGTTTCACAAAAATAATTCCTTCTCATTTCATTTTCAGCAAATTCCGCGATAAAGGCGAAAAATCGTCTATCAGGAAAATTTGCCAATTGCTAATGATTCGTTTCTGTTGCTCATTATACTTTTACTACCTTATAAATCTTTAGAATAGGAGATATTCAACAATAATATAGTCCTCCCTCAATATTTAAAACTTGCAAGTGTTAAAATAAATGATAATTTTGGACTTGTATGTTTTTGCATAGGAGATATTGGACGCAAATACGGAAGTTTCCGGATCAAAATTTCTATATGTTCTAGTTTTTCGAAAATAATTTTATTACATTTATACCATAATATATATTAATAACAGTTGTGTGTTGGAGAATTCTTATTTGTATTGAATATCGAATGTTTGGACGACATTGAATTTTTTAAATATATAAGACTCATATCCAGAAGCTAATCAGATCATGGTATTAGTGCAAAACTGAAAAGTATGTAAGGCATATTACTATTTTCTTGAAAGTAAATATAAAAATGAAGCGTAGAAATATTAAAGAAAAAAATGTGCAATTAATCATCTTTTATTTCCTGCAGAGTGATGCAAAATTCATTAAAAAGTCCAGTCACTGAAGCATACATTCAACAAAAGAAATATAAATTAAAATTATTTATATAATTAAAAGTAATAAAAACAAAAAGCAATTTGAAATGAACATTTAGAAACATTCAATAATGCCCTCAAAAAATTTCTAAAATGAATTTATTCAATTTCAAAGAATTTTAAATTTTTCTCGCTTTTATTTATCTGCTGTTCTCCAGTTCATTTCAAGCTTTACTTTTAAGAATGTAAATGTTTATGTAATGTAAGGTTTAGGTCTTCGTTTAAGATTCCTTTTCTCCCTAAGAATTAAGTCACGCATTTGAATTTTAGAAACTTAAACACGAGGTGTTCTTTTAAATACCGTTATTTAGTAAATTGAAAAGAAATTTTAAAAATCAAAACATAATTTTAAAGATATGGTTTCTAATTATCGTTGAATTAAGTGACGGAAACAAAAACTCGATATTTTTTGTGTGTGTTAAATAATGTCGACTCATTATTTAACTAACCCTGGATTAGATGTGCTGTTTTTGAAAAAAAGATAGAAATTTTTAAAAATGACGGGCGGCTGTCTTTTCAAACAGCCGCTCATGTTAAAGGCGTGGGACTACGTTATTCGTGTGACTCTTTTGTTTCTCGAAGTTTCTCGTAAGTTTAAAGTTTAATTAAATTTTTGTTGTATCTTCTGTTGTTACCCTTTATCTCTAAAATAAGGAATTATTTATATTTTTTAACATATGTAGTTGCCGAGATATAGAGGATCGTGTCTCCAATTCATGAGTATTTTTGCTCAACTTTGCGAGTCAGTAGTCGCTGAACTACAGTTCCCATTTTCAAGTTTTTTTTGTAACAACTGTTGTTAGCCTTTATCTCTAAAATAAGAGATTAGTTATGTTTTTAACATATGTAGTTACCGAGATATAGAGAATCTCCCATACACAACGTTTTTTGTGGCGTTTTGGCGTGTGTTTTTCCTCCCTGAGAACCCAATGAGTGGAACGTAGTCCTACGTTGAAAATAACTAAAATAAATAGTGATCAATATAAGCATTTTAGATTTGCATACATCTACCATAAAAACTAAGACTTTTATAAATTGTATACATTGGTTGCAGTGTTTTGGTTCAGGATTTCATTTGCAATTATTTTTCGCCCAGAAACTAAATCACGCGGTTGCATTTCAGAAACTTAACCACGAATTAAAAAAAATACAATTATTTAGTAAAATGTAAGGAAATTTTAAAATTCAGGATTTTAAAGTTATTGCTTTTAATTATCATTGAAGGAAATGACGAAAACAAAAACTCGATTTTTTTTCTGTTATGTGTCTTCATTTAAGTTCTCGAGACATTATTTAATAAACCTTGAATTAGATGTGTTGATTCTGAAAAAAGATAGAAATTAAAAAACTAAAATAAATAGTGATCAATGCGCGAATTTAAGATTGCATATATCTACCATGAAAACGATTTTTGCAAATTGCATACATTATTTGCGTTGTTTTAGTTCAGGACTTTATTTACAATTCCTTTTCACCCCAGGAATTCAGTCACCTGTTCGTATTTTAAAAACTTAATCACGATTTTTAAAAAAAATAGATGCGGTAATTTAGTAAATTGTAAGGAAATTTTAAAAATCAAAACTAGAGCTTGAATTCATTGTTATTGAAGGAAGTGGCGAAAGCATAAACTCGATTTTTTTTGTGTGTCTTCATTTAAATTCTCAATTCATTATTTAATAAACCCTGGTTTAGATGTGTTGGTTTTGAAAAATTGATAGAAAGAATTAAAATAAATAGTGATCAATATAAGCATTTAAGATTGCATAAGTCTACCCATAAAAGCTAAAGATTTTTCCAAATTGATTTTTAATTACTAAAACAAAAAAATGCCAAAAGGCTGCAAATGAATACAACAAAATGCATAAAAAAGAAAAGTTTTCTCTTCAAGATGAACTTCATTTTTTATTTCTTTTCTGTTTCCGTCCTGGTAAATCAGGAAACAACTTTAATATTCCCCTGCTGCAATTATTTTGCAATTTTTACTCGCATCCTTAACTTTCTTAATTTCCTCTCTGGACCCACGGAAACGGCTTAATTGAACGCAAGAATATTAAAGAATTTCTGATTTCACTTATTGCGGCACAAAGAGCTTCAGTTAGCATCTTTATACAAGTTTTTTGTTAATTTCCTAACATCTTCAACACAAGTAACTTTTTGACATTAGCATTGTTTGTATTTAACTCGAAATAAGTTGATTGTTTGTTCAAGAAACTAAGCATTCTCGAAATATTTTGTTTTAGAGGCTCTAAGATAAGGCATAGAGTGATAATATTTTTTCTGTGTTTCTAAAAAAAGCGGTAGTATTTCCTTTTTAATGTGAAAAGTTTGCATTTTTCAAAGTTTACTTTCAGTTATTAATGTTTTAAACAAGAAACAATTATTTTGATCATCTCGCATTTTAATTAATATGGTACTTTGATGTTTTATTGTTTGTGAAATCTTTCGTTATTTTAAAGTAATAATTATAATTTATTTTACATATCTCTTTTTTTGTGCAGAGTGGCCAACAATGGCTTTTGAGCCGTAAAACCCAACACAACCAACCTTTTAGATGTTTCTTGAAGAATAAACTTGCTATGACAACAATTCTTAGCCTATATGTCACAGTATCAATCTCCAGACGAAATATTTCTGTTTTAAAAACCGTTTAATTCTTCTTTCAATTGCGATTGTTGGAAATTTAATAGTGGAAACCATATAATTATAACCGATACGCATTTGCTTGAAACGTTTTAGCTCTTCGATGTACAGCCTGTTGCAAGAGATGTCGAAGCCATAGAATACCTTAAATATAGGTATCAGAAGTATCAATTCTGTTGATAGTTCCTGTGGTGCCGTGTATCGATTTAAGAATCTTTGGCACAGTTTGATAGTGAACGTCTTTGGATTCAAATTCTTTTTGTATTTCTGTTAAGAGGTCATCGAGATACAATTTTTTTTATATGCAGGCTTTTCTGCAGAATACGCAGCAAGAACACCGGTACGGTACATCATTATAGCATATCTTTAGTCCGCCGATTAATTCAAGCAATTTTTACGCATCACAAAACCTACGCGTAGATTTGGATGGACGATTTCGTTTATTGGACGGCAGATTAGGATCACAACTAACCTCTGGTATAAGCACAATAAGCACCTGCCTTAGGGTACGAGTTTACATGAAAGACCGATCGCAGCAACAGATAGTCAGGTACTGTGGTTCCTGCATAATAGCCCCCATTACGAGCGGCTCATGCAACAACCCCCCGTTTTACCAGGGTACGACCTGTCTTCGGAGGTGTGCCCTAAGAGTCACACCACCATTATTGTTTCATCAGGGGTAAGCTAAAACTCTGATTCCATTTTGTGTAAAGCATATAATTTACTTGCCCCTATAAAAATTCTAACCCTTATCTTTACATCAAATGCAAAAAATTTCGAGGTCTAAAAAATTATTTATACTAGTAGTTCTGTGAACAGTAGACCTCACCTCCCACCCCAAATAAAAAAACCCCCTAAGATCTGGTCTTCATCGCAATCTTTAAAAGTTTAGCCAATGTTCACAGTCATCGTGAAGGCAACATTTCTTGTAGGATCACAGAACATCATAAATGGACTCTTGATTGATTTCATAAGAAAATAGTTTTAACTACCATAGCCTTAACAGTGGCAAAGGCACATGAAAATGGAAGAAGTATCTTGATGAAATAAAGAGGTTTGTATTTATTAGGACAATATGGAAATTGTCGTGATAAAAACGCAAAAAACTTTAGACAAATAATAGATCATGTGTTAGTGACTTGATGACCAGTGAGTTAATAGATTTGATTTTACATAAGGGCATTAAAATTGTCAACAGCGCTATGCTTTCATTCTTAATTTATATTTAAAAAATAAATTGCTACAATATCCATTTAACAAATGCATTAACATGGTTCGAACAAATCTGGTTTGTTTCAAATAGGAAATAAATCAAACAGTTTAAGCAATATTAGTTTTAACAGATTTTATATTTAAAATTAAATGAATGATATACCGACCACGCAACTCTGTAATTGATGGTCTTTCTAAAAGTGAAAAATTGCAGACGTTCGTGAGTTAACTGTAAACAACTATATGTGTTCTTTTGGAAAAATAATATATTTTATAAAAAATTGTATATTCTGGTAAAATAAAATGGAAATACCAAAGAGGGAATATGTAGTGCTTAAAAGAATTTTACTAACGTATTTCAGAACAGAAAACTTCAAACTATGCAATATAAATTTAACGAAGGAAGATATATATCTGGTATAACTTTAAAATATTATTTTTTTCTAAAAGTTGGCTAATAAAACTTAGGATACTACTGTAGAATGTGGTTCTTATATGAACAAATGAAATAGAATTTTGAATATCAGCAGAATAATTTAACTTTTTCGGTTACTTCTTTGTTCGTAAAAGTAATTAATTTATTGTTTAATACATTTTGTTGTTGTTGTTGAGACAAAAAGTTCTGGGCAAATCATAAAAGTCATCTGAAAAGTCTACAAATGCTGAAACAAAGCTAATGGAGTTTATAATGTAAAAAATAAATAAAATTCACTCTCGAAGTTACTTGAGTAAATATTCCGCAGAAACAATATCAATATTATTAAATTTCACTTAAGAATATAGCAAGTTTTTTGGGATGAAACCATTTGGAATCTGGTAACATCAAGTATCTTGCCAAGTATATACCAATAAAACGCAATGTATCGTTCTTCATATTCAAGAAATTGGCGTTTGTAGCCAATTAAATTTCAATACTTAATCATTCTTTTAGAAATAGCTTGTAAGCTTATGTATATTTTGATTTTGAAAATTTCCTAAATCGAAAATCAAACAACACTGAGTAACTGGTTCTACTCATCTCTTTCACGTATCTTTGGTAACCATAAGACATACTTGAAAAAAAAATGTTTTAAAAAACTTTCTTGCTCTTAAATTTCAAAGACACAATAGTTCCTTTGAGGAATTTCCGAAATTTTCTATCTATATGGATAAATAGTGAAACTTTAGTAACATTTCGATGCCCAATGTTTTCTGGAAACGTACTGTTATATTTGGAGACATGTCATCTTGCTTTCACCTCATAGACACTCATTATTTAAGGGATTCTCTAAAAGGAAGAACTGCTTTTATACACTTTTATTTAATTTGTTTCATGTTTGTGAAGAAGGAATGTAGGCTATTTTCACTCGCTTCCTGATGTTCTGGAGTTTTAAAATTTTGTAAATTTGCGTGTTCTGTATGAAAATACGCTATTTTAAAATTTCCAGAACTTATTATTAGGTTAATAAATTATTTTAATTAAATTTTGATTTTATATCCATTATGCTACCTGGAAATGAATTTGAGAAAATGATTTGAAGATTTCATAATATTTGTATTACATATAAATTAAAGAATAAATATTTTTAAATGATTAGCATAAATAAAAAAGATTTGCTTTGTAGCACATTAATGAAAGTATGTTTTTGTAAATTTATTTCCATACGTCATGTTCAATTCCAAAGCAAAAAATTCACATTTATTTACTTTGATAGAAATTTCATGGTTCAAAAATTCTTTTGTTCACTAAGATTCAGATACGTACTTAAAATAATAATTTATCTATCTTAAAGGATCCTTTCTCACAGATGAATATTATTAGATCAAAATAAATAACCACTAAGAGAGAAGGGGAGAAGCTCTTTTTATCTCTAACTGATTTAATTTGGTCCTTCAATTTATTAATTATATTAATAATGTGTTAGAAGGAATTATTTTAAATATTAATTTGTTGCATCATCTAGATTCCCCATTTATATTTCTCAATTATTTAATTCAACTTGATTGATATTCATAGCCGAGTGGGTATGATGTTATGTTCAGAAACAGATTTTAAGCCAAAAATAAAACATAATTTAGAAAAGGACATTTCATAATGTTGTTCACATGCTGATCAATATTTAGATAAATTTAAACAGAGATTTTACAGCAAGATAAATTTTTAAAATTACAATATTCAGTGTTACAACAACTTCAGAGCCAAAGAACGTGTTGGATAAATGATATTCCAAATTTTTTGAGAAAAATTTGATTTTTTTGTTTTTGTTTTAAACCTGTTTTATAATATTTGTAAATGCATAACGATATATAAAGTAAATTATGTTGTGTACTTTTAGTTTAGATTTTTTGACATCAAAATTGATACTATCAACTTGTTATACAAAGTAGTTTTGTCACTTTTTGAAGAAGAATCAATCGTTCCAAAAATATGTGATCATCCTCTAGAAAAAAATCATCAAGCTACTCATAACGAACTACCACCGAATAACGCAAGATGTCAGTAGCTACGAAGGATTTCATAGTTTGTAGTATCCATCCCTTTGATAAATTATGGTTCAACACGCATAATGACAGAGAGTTGTCATTTGAAGGGAACAACAAATGCTTTCGAGTTTCTCTTGCATATTCATGAAAGTGTTCGCTTTGATAAACTGTGGCGGTTTGCCTATTCAATTAAATCGTTGTCATTTAATTTTTCGCAACCTTTTGCTTCAAAATAAGTATTTTTTTCATGACTCTAGCTTTAAATGGTGATTTCAGACGAAATATTGCATAACTATTTAATATAAAACAAATGTATTTTTGGTACAAATCTGCAAAGTACGGCTAAATCTCGCATAATTATTCAATATAACAATTTTTCCTTAATGTTTTCCATAGATAGTTTCTAATATGTAATTTTTTAATCAGTTATTGCTTATTTATTTATTTAGATTATTTAAAATGCATGACCGAAAATATATTAAATTTTAGAATAAGAATGTGTAACATATTGATTTAAGTTATTTCAAAAGCGTTTCATACTCCTTTAAAATGTACTGTATTACGACAAATTTTATCTGTGTGAATTTGAGATAATCTTAATAAGAAAATAAATTAATCATTTAATTACAAAATTATTAATCATTTAATTACAAAATATTTTATCAGTATGAATTCAAAATCCTCTATAAAAAATCTGAGCCTTCATACCAAAAACTATGTAAAACTTTCTTTACTTTTTAAGAGGTTCCAGAATGATGTTAATTAATTTTATATTTCATTTTTCCTGTATAATTATCTGTTTTTATTCAGCACCTTTTGGTTACGAGATCAAGAAAGCTTATTCATAATGATCTGTGGTTATTTTCATAAGCGATAAAAATAAATGCAATAATCTTTTAAAATATCATTTTGAAAATATTGGAAGATTAACAAGGTGCAAAAATATGTCAAAACGCTCAAAAGTATTAACGAAAGCTTTTATAAAAATTTAGAAAATCAAAAAAATTGAGAAGTAGAAATGGAATTTTACGATCTTACTACACGAAAGTATTAGCTGCTATATATATATATATATATATATATATATATAATACAATTTTTAGCTGTACCTTAATTATGGACCTACCTTTGTGAAATCTGAAAAAAACAATTACTTGGCCGAAGATGCAAGCATAACTGGAAACATTTTAGTACATTGCTTTGAACAGAATTGTTTAAATATTAATGAAAAACAAAGTTTTTAAATTTAAATGTTTTTTTATTCAACAATTTTTTATATTGAATTATTTACTGCCACAAAATTAGACATATATAAAAATGATGCACAGGACTGAATATATATTAACCAAAATAAAAATTGTAGCTACACATAGATATATGAGCTCTGCAGGCCTAATAATTGTAACTTAGTACACTAAGTAAAAACAACCTAAAGTCGAAAAACATATATTGATGACTATTCTATGCCACATAACAAAACGTCTTGAATTATTGAACACACTTTTTTTAAATGAATCTGACTTGTATTCAACCTAGAATTATATTTGAAGCATTTTCATGTACACTTTCATTTTTGCATCAGCAATTTTAGACGTGTACCACTCATTCAAAAAGAATTGGAAATGCTGAAGATGGAAAAAACATACACAGCAGAACTTGTAGCGTAAAACAGAATCTTGAATCACTAATTTATATTAATTTGCAACACACAATATTACGATGTACGAGAGAAAATTCTGATGGTAAAACACGAATTGCAGGCTTTGAAAGAGGTGATACGCATTCATTAATCAGGATCACTAAAGAGAAAAAGTGTTCATGCCACAAAGCAGAGTCTTTTAAAGATAAGGAAGCAATCACTGCTTTCTTTTATGAACAGCATTTCAATTCACAGATTGTTCTGGAATTGCACTGTAGAACGCAACTTCATTACATGTTAAAATTTCAATCGCAGTTTTTTCGCATACTGTTTCCTTAAAGGAACATCAACGTAAAAAATACTTCAGCTTCAGATCCAAAAGATTCAATGAAAAATTATTAACGAAAAAAATAACTCAGGGGCAAGCTCCCAGAGGCCCAACGGCCCTGGGGCCCGCATCTGCAACAAACACCAACCACTCGTTAAGTCAAGCACAAAAGAAGTCAAATCGCACAAAGGAAAACGCTTCCAGTCAGAGACGCTACAGCCTAATAACGTAAAAGTTCATACGCGAAACAAGATGGCGAGTAAATAGTCCCGTTGAAAAATTTGAATTATAAATTAATAAAGTTGAAACATTAATGGAAAATACATCAAAAGTTAAGACATTTAATATTTAAATCGATTACAAAGTAAATAATTAAGAAAAATTTAGATTTTTAATAAAACTGCTAAAAATTACCGTTTAAATTTCAAAAGTTGTCAGAGATGCCACACGAGATCAAAGAAACTTTGTTGGCGAAGATTTAAATATTTAAAAATACTGATAAAACCGAAAAATGATGTAGATGCAATTTTTGCAATCTAACAGAAAGGAAAATAATTTATTTGTGAATTATGTAAAACTGATATTTTAATATAAATTATATGGCACATGAGAAATTCACTCGGAGAAAGTCATGTTTATCATGATTTTTTCTTGTTTGTAACAAACTTCCTATATTTGGATTTAATTTTCAGAAATCCCAATTCCGAACATCCCATTATTCATGTAACATGAAAGTTCAACACGCGTCAAACACGGAGTTAAATCCAGCCAACATTCCCAAACATTCAAAATGTATTAAATTACAAGTTATTGTAAAATAATTACCTTACCAATAATCTCATCTAAAGTAAAAATCAAGGATTCTATTTTTTAATTAAATATTGCATTCAATTTCTCCCAAATCATAACTAAAGGATAGTTTAACTAAAATAATGCTATTTCTATTGTATTGAATTTGATGATAATTTTAAATCATAAGTCACCTGATGTGTAAATGACGGTAAAAATTAAAAGTTGAAATTCGTTCAAATAATTTGAATGCAATTTTTTAAAAAATGCAACTAGTATTATTTTTGTATATCTTTAAGTATTATCATTTGATAAAAGTGAGATTTTACATTGAGGTAGCAAAAATTTGCGTGGATATTTTAAAACAGAAATCCTAAGAGCTTTCTTTTTAAATCCAGATATCTCGCTAACAATTGATTCTATTTTATCAACAGTTTCAACACTTGAATTCAACTTTTAGAAATCTAAATTCCAAAAATCCTCAAACTTGACTCCAGTCCCATGATAAAGAAATATGTGTCGAACACGACGGTTAAAATCCTCCCCACACAGTGCTTTTCCCTCACTCAATTTTGGGAAGAAAGCAATTTCCTCCCTGAAGCCTTAGATGGTTCACCACACGTAATAGATTGTAATCAGTTCTCGGCGGGGAGCCATTTTGTATCCGCCATTTTCGCTCGCCAACGAAAGAACAGTCGCCATCCATTTAGATAAATCGTGATACTTCGTTTAAGCCATTCAAAAAGACGCTTTCAACAATTCTAATGAAATGGACACTGAATGCCAGCAGAGTTTTCGGCGGGACGGATTTGAATAGGTTCTGCCAAGCGGTGGAATTTGGTTGGGTGGATTCGAAGTGCAATTTTAACTCTTATTCCTTTGGCACCGAGATTGTCATTAGCCACGCGTGCTTTAAATAAGGTCTGGGATTTAAATTTCGTCCCCCTTTTTCTTCGAGGAAGGTGTTTTTGAAAAAGAAAGATAAGGTTTGGCTTTAAAATTCATTTTATTCCATCCTCGTGGTTAGTCGGCGGTAAAGAAATCGCCCTTTATCAAATCATACTCGAGATTTGAGGAATGGGTTGAAATGTTTGGGAATAAAGAATATTTTTGCGAAGGTCTTGAATCAAAAGAAGAAGAATAGTTTTCATTTCAGCTTTTAAAGAAATCTAACTTATAAGGTGAGGCAGTAAGTATGTCCAATATTATATTTCGTATTTAAAAATTAATTAAGGAATTAAAAGTTCACGATTAAAATATACTTCAAAGACACAATATAAAAGTGAAATTTTTTAACTATTTAACTGTTTTTTTTTCATCGAAGAAATATCGTTTTTCAATAAAATTGTCGTTGCAGTTTAGCGTCAGAAGACGTTAAGTTCTACTTCACAGTGAAATATGAATAAATTAATTAACATCAATTTATTTGAAATTTTAAACTTTCTTGCTTATTAGAGGTCTATTATTGTGTGATGGGCATAACACAGAACATTCCTAACTTAAAGAAGTCACTTCATAGCTGCAACTACCTGAACATTGCCTTGCATAATAGGTTCAAATGGATGTGTTATAAGAAATGGTATCACCACATTATTAGTAGCTATACGCTTCCTCGCATCTGTTCCATATGGCCGGAAACAGTCAGACAAGTCGAATGATTTTGCCGGAATCATTAAATTCAGGGAAAATACAATCTGGTTTTAAAAGCCTGTATCTAATATGGGCCTAACGCGCATAGGCATAACTAGTGGAAAATAACTTTAAATAAATTACCTTACGTATGTTCGATGTATTAATATGAACATATAAGCATTATGGCAACAAGAATATCACTTAAAAGTAAATGAATTAGTATATAATTTCTTCAAATCTAGACATAAGTTTCAAAACATAATTTCAAATAAAAAAGAAATATGATCGAAATAACCTAACAAGAATTCACAGCTGAGGTTTGATGGTTTAGTAAAAATATAATTCATAATTTAGGAAGAAGTTTTCACATCATTCAAAACGAAGTCATTTGAACAATTACTAATGCGAAATAATTTTTAAACTATTCCATTTCAACTTGAATTTAACTGATTTAAAAATATTTGTTGGAAACTTTTCCATTGCAAGAGAAGTGACAAAAGTATTAAATGGCAAACTGAATAGAAGAATTCAATAATTGATTCATAAAATTGTTTGCACTATATATTCAAATATAAACAAAAATTCACATATATATTCAAAAATTGTTAATAATTCTTTCTTTCAAAAAACATATAGAAACATTTTTGGTTAATACTCATTATAAATATCAATAATATAAGAATTTTGAACAAAAATTTAAAAAAGTTAATAGATGGACGAAATTTATTGTTATATTGCCTCTATGAGAATTGAATCGAACATGGATTTGTGCTGCAGACTTTCAAAGTAATTAAAGTGGTTCTTATAATTTTTATGCAAAAAGAATGAAATTAAAGCTAGTATACAACTCATTATCCATCAATAAAACGATGAATTATTGCAATTTTTTTCTCTTCGAAGAAAAAAAAGTAATGATCAAATTAAAAAAAACAATTGTGCACTGTTTCTCTTGTCATCCATCTAAAATATAAGAATATAATTTAATTAGTCAAATACAAGAAAGTATCAGAGGATTTTCCGAACGTGTTAGAATGTATCAAGTGATTTTTTAAGTCAACTTACGGTTAAAAATATGCAACTGAAGTATGTTTGAAGATCAGAATTACAAATTACAATAGATTATATAACACTGGATACACGTCATTATTTTAAATCAATGTTAACTTTTATTAAACCATTCTTCCCAAGCTATCAGTCATTCGGGCATAGAAAATATGCATAGAACTTTTTAATCCGAATTTTTTGGAATTCCTAGAATATCCTGTTTGCTTCTGTTTTGACAGATTTTCTCATCAACTGCCTAACTTACTTGAAACTCATGTGTTAATAAAAAAAAAGGTTTCATAGCAATAATTTTAGATAACAAGTAATTCTACTGAATGTATTGAATCATATACTATAATATGAATGATAACGCATGATGAGCACGTAGTCGTTGCATGAATATGATAAACTCCTATGCTGCTGTCCTATCTTAATATCTGGACTTGCCTCTATTGATTAAAGTCCGAATGACCACTGGGCAGTTATTTACCAGCTTTGTATAATGCATCATCAAATGACAATTCCAAAATGACCAGTGGCATTGTGCCGGACTGAATTCGCAGTTATGTGACAGTTGAGATTCCTGCTTGGTATTCTGGGAGTTCTAATCACATTTTAGACAGGATATTTAATCAACCGCAAGTAATAGCATGTGTCTTGTGACAGGCGCAAACAAGCATACTGGAATTATGTAGTTTCTCTGATTAAATGGCTAGAGTAGTTTTCGGACATTGTTGCTGTGATAAATTAACAAATGCAAATGCATAAAGATCTATTTTCTCAAAATTGGTTGAAAGTTCTTTGTAATAATCTTTTAGAACTTCTTTACGTAAAATTAATAAATTAGTTATATTATTTAATTATTTTAAATTTACTAAGAAATAAATGTGGAATAAAACATTTTTAAATCAAGCAGTCAATACTGCAATTTTAAATGACAACTAGCCGCCCTCGGCGACCAGTTGTTCGCCCGTAATATTAAAATCCTGTAGTTATGCTTGCAACTTGGCGAAATAAATTGACAGAGGTTTCATAGGCTGATGGACTATGCCAAAGTTTCATTTTTTGATAAAGGGAGTTGGGGTAGATTGATGGGGGAGAATTGGGGTAGATTGATGCTCGGGAACATAAATACACTCCATAAATTTTGGTGGTTGGAATGGCTCAAGAAATTCACATCCCTCCAAATTCCCCCACATTTCCTCCCACCAAAGTATTTTTACACACACACACACATTCCCCTTTATTATTTGTAGAGATAAATCATTTTCTGAGGCATTATTGCTTCATTATTCTAGTCTGATAAAAAAAATGTTGACTTTTGATTAAAATAAAAGTTTGTTACTTTGTTAGACTCTTAAACCTTGATTTGGAATACAAAATTTATTGATAAAACACATTTTTTAGATCCCACACCTATTAATCATAATTATATTCGATATTTATGTGCGTATCAATGCACCCCTAGTATGGGGCAGATTGATACAAATCCATTTTTAGGACAAAAGTGTAATACGTATTTTATTATGTCATTTATGATCAAAACTTCGCTGAAATATGAGATTAACAAATGTATAAATATAGCATATTAGTTCGAATGATTATCGTTCGTAAAATCCTTTTTTAGCTTTCCAGAAAAAGTATATCAATGTCCCCATCACGAAAATGGAGGGTGATTAGTGACTTGCGACCATTGATGATATATCTATGCGTCATAAACTTTCAAATGCAATAAAAATTGTCGAATTCGGTCCAGTGGTTGAGGCTGGGGTAATCTGTCAAGTTTATCCCCGTAAAGAATGCATAGTGAAGTAGTGTTTTTTCAGATTATTCTCAAAAATGGAGGTTGGTGGGCGACAGCCGACCATTGATGAGATATCAACTCGCCATAAGCTTTCAAGTGAATTGCAAATTGTCGAAATCGGTCCTGTGGTTGCGGTTGGGTGACTTGTCGTCTAGTTTTACCAATTATTTTAAATATATACATGCTTTGAAATGGCAATGAAGTGTAGTGAGATGGCGAGGATTCCCCTCCTAAAAAATGATTTAGTTTTTTGTTGCGTTGTTGAAATAAATACTCAGCAAAGTTCATAGTTCATGCACGAAATGGCAAAGATAATTTGTTGATATGAATGCACTTACAACTTGCAATAAATCTTTTTGTTCAATAACGGCAATATAATCATTTTGACTTTTTTGTGACTTTCAATAACTGATACAAAAATATTGGCAAATTTAGTGACTCTTGAAAAGGCTGCATGTCCATGAGTAAATCCGTCAACTAGAAAGCCTAATCTAGCTCTTTTTATACTTTCTTTGATGATAGGAATTTTCTGTTGCATATTCTAATTTACATCCGGAGTACCATGTAATGTTTAAAAAATCTGAATATTTATGCATAATGATTACGATGTACTAACATTGTCTGCAACATGGTCATTTTTCTGGGTAACAAGATGTATTTCCAAAACTTCTAAGTCGATGTTCTGAAGCATCACCAGAATACATGATAAATAATCCAGTGTAATATTCATTAGGATCTGCTGGTGCCGGCAAGATATGGCACATTTGTCCATGAATTTAGAAATAAAATGGGCAAAGCCATGGAACATGTACTGAATTTACATGACCATAGGCTCAAGCATTTTAAAACTGGCGAATGTTGTTTAAATATATTTTACCTATATTATCATGACGCGCAAGCAAAATGTTAAGTTAACCACAAATGAAAAAATTCTGATAAATTAATCTTGTGCTTGTGACGACAAAGAGATGACGATCCCTCTGAGACTTCAAAACTAAGAGTTTCACGACACAGTATTCTTAAATATTGTCCATTGGACAAACAGAGTGTTTTGTCACAACACAATCCTTTGTAAAAGTTTTGCACAGCAATAAAGTCATTGGAAAGTTAGCTTTCTTTCAACGTATGTTTTCAATTTTATGCTTCTGAAGATCTAGCTGATCTATTTGATCAATTCTCCTGTAACTGTATGTTCCTTGCGATTTTCATATTTGCAAACCATAGTTTTCGCTCGCCAGTCATATGTTTTGTCGTCAGTCTTTTGGAGCGAATCCACCCATTAAGAATATCTTTGCTCGGCATGATTTCAGATTTTAAGAATCAAAAATAATATATATTGCCACGAGCAAGTAAAGAAAATTTCAGTATAAAAATACTCTTAAAAACTGCGGCTAAACTTCCATTAAAAATAAAGAGACGCAGGCGACGAATTTAGTTATTCTTTCGCGTCAGCAGCTTTATAACATCCAAAGAGCTGTCGAGAAATATCCAAATAAGTAAATAAATAGAAATTTTAGGAAAATATAAAAGTCAAATAATAAAAGCAAAAATATATAGTAAGCAAACACTAAAGGCACACGCGTCATGATTTTAAACAGCAAGGACACGATCCAAACAGAAAACGCATCATTATGATTATAATATTTTGTCTATTACTGAAATATATTGAGAAAATAAATGTTTCACTTGTGTTTCCAAGGTATCAGCATACTTTCGGAGATCATTTTGAGAAACATCGTTAAAATAAATATTATAATCACATTTTATAATCATAATTGCATAAAAACTTTCACATTTAAGCAACAAAAACTTTTTGAATTATGACAGAATGTTTTTAAAAGTGAAATTTTAGAGTGAAATTTAACAAACTTTTACGTGACACGTTAAGAAAATTTATATCGATAAAATTTCAAATAAATAATGTTGAAATACTTCAAACACGTTTGCCTAGAGAATGTACTAGAATCTAATGAAAAGTTTCAAAAATAAATTTTTTATACGTTTTTGAAATGT
>BGPR01019312.1:5228-24052 GCA_013235015.1 Araneus ventricosus
ACCCTTCTCCAAACTACGTATAATTTTCTCCCTACGTATGATTTAACGTGCAATAGACCCACACACTCAGTGGAATTTAGCGCATCAGTAAATAAATAAAAAATCTATTGCAACCGATAAATAAGCAACTATTTTCCTAATATTATTTCCATAAGTATTATTTTCCTAATATTATTTCCATAAGTATTATTTTCCTAATATTATTTCCGACTTCCATCGTTCAGATGGGGAAGAGCTACCCTTACATTAAAAACTATAATGACAATTCTTCTATTTTTTGCGCTTGTGTGATTAAGGCGCTAATTAACTCTCTTACAAATCATTTTTCTTCTGCTAGATCAAACATGAATCATAAAGTCATTAAAGTGCTGGTAAGAAATAATTTTTTTCTATCATTGTTCAATCAATAACCATCTTATTGATTTTCGTTTAAATGTGTAATCACCTACCTTTCAAGGAATAAAATTTATAGAAGTTTTTATTACGTTGTTTTCTTACTTGAAAATGAAATAAAATTATAATATTATTACAATAATCTTTTTATAAATTTTATAATAAATTATAAATATAATAATAATATTATCATAAATTTTCAATAAATTATCTTAATTATCAATTAATAGATTATAATAATTAATATACGATTCCATTCTTGTGGTGCCATCTGGTAATGAGTTTGAGAACAAAATTGATTTGGAGACACCATAATATTTATAATGATGCATCATAAATTGAAACTAAGAAATAGAAAATAATAAAAATTTTAAAACAATCCACTCTTTAGTGCATTGATAAAAATGTGTATTTAAAAGCTTTTCTTATTTAAAGTGACCAGGGAACCTTCAAAATAATTTTTTTAAATTTTCGGCTAATCAATTTGAAATTTTTCAGGTATTAATAAGAGCCCTATGTAAGACAACACACAAAATTTTACTGCAATATATTTATTTACTTCTGAGATATGGGTATAAATGTGATTTTTAGTAATAATTAATAACCTTTATGATAAATGTTCCAGGCGCTCCAAAATTACTCATAATCATTCAAATTTTTTAAATTAGTTACTCTAACCCTTTTCAAACAAACATTTGGATTATTTTTTATGTTTTAGAAAGAAATTTCAAAATAAATTCACATAATAACTCGACACTATCGATTTTGGGAAAAAATTTGCCCAATATTTGATATGGAAGAAAATATTTACATTATAATAACAAAATAAATGCTTTATGAATGCCGAAAATTCTTATCCATATATGTCTTTCTTCTTATATAAAATATTGTTACGAACATGGAAAGTCGCTTCCCAGCAATGTTAATCCTATGGTTGGGAAGAGAGTTTTACAAGGTTAAGCATGGGGTGACGGCAGCGTCTGTTCCGGGACCCCTGGCCTTGCCGACCATTTTGGCGACAAATTTGGCGACCTTGGCGACAAATAGATGATTCCAGACAATGCAACCATTTTTCGATATTTCTATTAGGAAAGGGAATACGCTTGAATATACGAGAAAACTCCATGTGACGTCACGGCCTGTAGGAGAGAGTATTTAAGGACTGCGTCTGGATCAGAAGGAGTAGTGTTGATCCATTGGGAACGACTTTACAGTTTCGTCTGCAGTACGAGCTAGGAAGCTGGTGAGCTGAGCGCTATTGAAAATGCTGCTATTGTCGTTATTAGTTATTTGCTGACTGTTTGTGTTGCTAAACATCAAAGTGCTGAACTGTTATTACCTGTGAATTGTTGTCTGTTTACATTGCCAATCTGTGCGAGAGCTATTGTTTCCTGTACCTGTGCTACGTGTTTTCCTGCATATTTGTGAATAAACCTTCATTCTCCGTTATTCTGCGTGTCGAACTGTTCACATCACACACCCACAGAAAGACTTTTGTAACAATATCATGAAATTTGAATAAAATCGAGGCGACCGGAACATTTAACATAAATGGCATTAATTGTTATTAAAAATTACATTTATACCCATAACTCAGAAAGAAAGAAAGATATTGCAACGATATTTTGTGCATTGTCTTATATAGCGTTCATATTAATGGCTGCAAAATTGCAAATTGATTAGTGGAAAATTTTAAAAAAATTATCTTGAAAGTCCCCAGAAACATATAATGCTCCTATTAATGCTTGTAAAATTTCAAATTGATTAGTTGAAAATTTTAAAAAACTGATTTCGAATGTCTCTATTTGCCTTAAACTGCTTAAAACTGTTCTCTTCCCCCCTTAGGCTAAGAACTTTTCATTTCTTGAACTAAAAATGTTCTTTGATAGAAAAGCCAGCCAAATCAACTTAGAGCGTACGGTAAATAGTTGCCCTTTGAGGATAAAAGAGAGTTTTCCTCCAAACTGAGAGAAATTCCAGACAATTGGATTGAGAATGTGATTGCCAAGCGGAACTCTTACGAAATTAAGAATAATTCCATTAAGAATGAGAGGCGATTATCGCTTGCGTGCTCTTACGCTGGTATACCGTACGCTACAGTTAAGGCGTAAGCCGTGCATTATTTAGAAGACGGAAGCAGCATTTCAACTAGAATTGTTTCGAAAATTCGCACTTTGAAGATTTGGCACTCCATCTTGATTCAGGCTGCGCAAACATCTATAGACGAGTTTTCTGGTTTCTTTATTTGATTCACATACAGTTTTCCAGTAACCCTGCGTTTTAAGTGATCGCCAAATCCATTTGGAAACTATATCAAGCGCCAAGTCCGAATCGGTTTTTTCTTTAGAACACAAACCGTTGAATTCCGTGTTCTTTGAGTTTGTACAATCCTCCCTTTTTAAATCGGGTTGAAGAAGCTCTTAAAGCATTTAAATTGTAAATAGAACTATTGGAATTAGCTAAATCATTTGGTTAAAAATTTAACCGTCAGTGATTATCTAAATCGTATGGTTAAAAATTTAACCGTCAGTGATTATCTAAATCGTATGGTTAAAAATTTAAAGCTTGGAAATCGCCAAAAAGAGCGATAAATAATAAGTATGGCAACCTTTCCACAAAATTAGGCTCTTATTTTAAGTAAACATTGAGCGCTACAACAATAGGAGCATTAAATTTAATATTATCAAAGTATCCTTAAGGCATAACTTTAAAAAACTCCACTTTAAACATTAATTAATGTCTTCAAACAGAGTGTTGAAATTTTGACGATTCCCATTGACTTAACATTATCACCGGCAGTTGATGGGCCCGGCTGAAAAAACTACTTTACCGCAAATAACAAAACAGAAAACTCGTCCATTCCGATTAGAAGCGTTAGAATTTGTTGTTATTACTTAATGAAAATTTTTCGGTCTGCGCTTGAACGACAACACAGCATTCTAGCTCAAATCCAGCATGACTTAAAAATCCGATCTCGGACTTAATATAAATTTCTGGAACAATTCGATGAATTCGAATTCATGATTATAATTAGATGTTAGATGACACGGACAGTTCCTTTTTTTTCCCACGCAAATGTGATATCACGTGACTTGACTCCATTAAAGAGGTTCGTGTACAATAATAAACAGAATATATGTAAGGCTTCTAAAATAACACGTCTTAATGTTTATCACAATTAGTTGTTTAAAAATACTTTATTCAATGAGTCATGAATATCGAATTATATCTGAGACACTTAAATGAAATCAAACACGACCAACCCAGCAACTTGATTGCCAAAAGCGTCTGGTCATAAATATTAGGTAATCTTGAAATCATTTTTTTTTCTCAAATTCACTACGAGGTGGCTTCATTAGAATGGAATCAAAATTCAAATATTTTAATCGATTAACTAATCATTAAGTTCTGAAAATATTAAATTTACGTATTTTCTACAAAGAATACACAAGAGAATAAAATTTTAAAACTCCACCGTATTAAGAAGGGTGTGAAAAATCGGTTAGAAAATTCCGTCTTTCTGAACTTAAAACAAATCAAATGGAATAAAAGTATATAAAAATCAATGGATTTAATTTTTTTGAACAATGAAAGCACTTCTCAGAAATCATGCTTCTTAATAACAGCAGCAGATAATACAAATCCCCTTTCGCCAGCTAAGCCCCAAGGTTAAAACCTTTAAGGGGGCGTATAATTTCCCTTAAGGAAAATAAATGGTTCGTTTTTCCTGATTTCAGCTTTTCGTCTTCGTAATCTTGACAGTTCCCACTGGAGTAAGACAAAATATTGTTTCAGAGAGATGAATTTGTAGTCTTAAGACTTTTAGAAGAAATAAAATTATTCTGAAATACTTAAATTAAAGAAGATAAGCACGTAAAATATTGCTTTAAAACAGGAAAAATTTAGTTTCGCTGATCAGAATATTTATTTAAAAGTATGTTTCAATAGGATTAAAGCGTTGCGCATGCATAGAGATTAAGATGATTGGAAAATAAATAAAGAGCATTTTATACGCAGATTTATTTTTCTATGTAAACTGCATTATGATTTATTAATAATTCTGTTAAGACGAAACTAAACCACCGCTCGCGATTTAATAAATAGATTTTGGTCGTTCCAAATAATTTCAAATTTAGGATAATTCTAACAAGCACTTTCAGATTTTTTCGAAGTTTAGTAGTTCTATTTTTGCATCTAAGTCATTATTTCTGCTAATCTCGTTAACTAAGTTTTAATGAAATATATTAATTATTGTTAGGCACAGGAAGCGAGTTTGCCAATATCACTTGTTAGTCTCATTCTTATTTAGATTCGTAAAAACTGAAATCCTTGTAGTAGAGACAGGCAGCTTGAGTAACACTAGTTATGAAGAGCTGCTGGATAATAAGCTAAAAGCGTCCTGGCTTTTGCAGTGGAATTTCTATGAAACAGAGCGTTTCTTATTATTTCAGGAATGACGAAACATATAAGTTAAAAGAGGCATTTATTTTGACGACCACATTTAGGAACATATTTACAGATCACCACATTTCCATTTAACAGGGTTGACACTTGTCCTACATCTTATAGATACAGTACCAGCAACAGCTTGCATAGCACTCATGTCTCTCCGAGAAGGTAATGCTTAGAGGACCTACAGACCGTATCAAAATGGCATAGTAGAGACAAGCATATATACTCTGATGCTAATAATCAGTAGATCTACATATCAGCTGCGGGAATCGAACAGACAACGTCATACGATTCCGATTAAATAGCTGCTAATATGGATGTCAAGTGAAGTGACTAGCTCAAAGAAATGACGTAAAAATCTTAAAGAAAGAATGCTTCGAATCTTAGAGTAAAGGTGCGAGAGACAATTTAGAAAAGATGCAAGATTCGTAGCTTAAGATGCAGAATTTCCTAACAATTATTAACTGCATTTTAACCCCCGGAGGATTTTAACCCGCGCGCTACGAAGAGTAACGCGAAGATCCGCAAGGGGGTGTACGACACCCCAATTCGTTATTTCGCTATTTAAGCAAAACTAGCAACGATTTTATGCTATATCTGTTTCGAATGATTTATGCAAAAAGTTATTGTTATGAAAGAACAAATTTTTAGACGAAAAATCTAGTAAATAATACATTATATTATTCTGCGCATTGCGAGCACATCAGAAAAGTATATTTCTTAGAAACATGATTTTAATTTTTTAACATTACAGTCAAACCCCGTTATAACGAACCCTCAACAGACCGACTCAGAAGTTCGTTTTGACCGAGGTTCGCTGTATCTGTATTTGCAACAAATATGCCCTAACATGCTAATATACTTCTTCTATAATAAACTTTTTAATAACATAATATTTTCATTAGTAATTAGGGGCAAATAAAGTATTAAATAATTCACTTGCCAACGTTAGCCATGGTCACTGAAAAGTTCACAGAATGATAAGCAATTAAACTAAAATAGCAGAGAAAACACGTGATTGCTCCTAGGTCGTCTGACCAGAAAGTCCTCCCCCTTCCTTGGTTGACACCAGACCAGGTGTCCACAGGGGGAGGAGGGGAGATAGAAACTGTAAAAAGCCTTGCCTATTGTTCCTTTGTCCCACTTATGGGGTTAGCAGCGACTCTAACAAAGATACAATAGACGAGGAATGTGGTCTCTGAGCCAGAGTATTTCATGCAAAAGGGGTAACTCTTGTAGAAGTTGGGTTGACTTGAGCACAATTAGTAAAGAATGTTCCTTTGGGCAAGTGAAAAGTTTGAAGTTTTAGAAATTTTCAGTTCGCTATAACCGAGTCTCTATCGTTTGCTGTTAGCTGTAAACGTATGAAAATACATTATTAACATGGGGTTTCAGTTGGGACCATGCAAAAGGTTCGCTGTAACCGAGGATTCGTTATATACCGGGTTCGCTATATCGCGGTTCGACTGTATTCTTTACAGTCAAGAATCATCAATATAATAATCGTTATATAATTTGAATAGAAAAATACTGCCTCTAATTTTCTTAAGTACACAGGAAACCATTTTTTAAGAAATCCAAATAAGAATTCTGCGTGGCTTTATCTTTAGATCCTATCAATTTAGGGCGTGATACGCTTTTATTTTTCAGAATAGGTTCCTCTAATAGTTTTTGTGAAAGCAGATAAGACTTTGACTGACTAAAGTTACCATACGTCCAGAATAATATAACTTTGCCATCAATCTCTTGACATTTTCACTACTATTATCCAGTTTAAAAGTCTTGTATTTATAAGTGAGAAGGGGAAATAATCGGTTCCACGTTTTTCAAGTCTTTCATATGTCGATCTTAATTCATGAAAGCAAAAGTTCTTATTAATCATGCCATATTTATAAATAAATAACATTAAAACATTTTGGAAATGTGTTAATGTTTACAAGATCAACTTCATTAGATATATTTGATAATAACTCATACATGTTAGTTTAACAATTTGATATAACCCCCGAGGTGGCACCACGAGTACTTGGATGAGAAGCCACCGGATAAGTAAGAGGGTTCTCGTTTCTCCCGGGGGAACAACAATGGTGGGCTTGTGTTACCCTTTCCATTGATAGTACGTACCTCCTTAGGAAAGGGTCGGGGCGTGGGCTGTGATGGCCATTAAGCGGGGCATTCACAGCTGTTCCATTTGACGATTTTTGGAACATGAGAAGGGAAAACCTTTCATCAATGTCCAAAACCTATTAAATTTGGAGCAAATGGATTTGAAGTGGTGAAATTCCAAAGAACTCAAAATCCAAAACTCCATCCGCCGATTCCAACTTGGGACCTCGATGCGAGGGTAGCGGAAACACAAAGGATCTGCCTACATTGGGACCTAGCGTCGAGGCTAGAAATTAAACTCGAAATCTCCCGTGTGGGGAGGAGGAGATGGGAGGAGTTCTGCAACTTTGAACTTTGTCTCAAAACAAACTTAGGAACATCCGTGAGGGGTTACCAGAATAGACCCGTAAAATGAGTGGAATACAAATCAGTTGTTGGGACAAATGGTTAACGCAACTTTAGGACTCCGGGCTCAGTACCCGAGCTTTTCCGACGACTGGCATTCACAAGTACCTGAATGCCTAGGCAGGACAAGGGTGACACAGTTTACGGTTAAAAATTTGATATAGAACTGTCTTACTGCATAGATTGATGTAAACCATGATGAAGAATTTTAATTCTTGTTTAAATATCATTAATGTTTACGAAACGAATATACATCATTAAGTTCAGTTGGTCCTAACAAATGTGAAGACCAAAATTCTCTTTGATCCTTAAGATATTTTTCTCATTAATTAGAAGAAATCAAGATATGGACAAATCGTAATAAAGAAAAAAAATCATCAATTCCATTCGAATCAAACGTGCGTATTATATAAGTACAAATTTTTCTATACACCGAACTTTGCAAATCTTTCTAAATTTTAAATGTTGTTCGTTTTGTGTAAGTCTAGCTTCGAGGAGTGTTAAAATGCAGTGTACTACTGTCACACAATTCACCTGTTCGGTGAACACTCCTTCAAAGAATTGCTGTTGAAAATGCAGTTTTTAACTGCCATTTGAATTGGTTTCGATGAATTAATTCATAGATTTTTTCACTCAGCGAAAGCCGTCGATTCAGAGGATTACTTCTTTTATCACATTCTGCATACCACTGTAACAATGTCGTTCTGGTGTGGTCCAGGATAAAGGAAAGTCGGTTCACTCAACGCATCTTCTTCCTCCCAAAATTGGCTTTAAAAAAATTTCTAGATAACAATCCTTAGTAGATTGTACAATATCATCTAACAAATTTTATTATAAGCCTGTCAGAACACCTGAGAGGCCGAGAACAGAAGGAAATAAAAATCCAACGGCCTCGAACCTCCATGGTGCGAGCGCTCAGTTCAGAAACTTCAAACCAACAGACAAAGGAAAACTTCCAGCCAGGAGACGTTCAAAACCGGATTACATACAAAAACCTCCGCCGTTCAAAATGGCGAGCAATAGTTCCGTTAAATAAAGTAATTTATAATTTAATAAACCTTAAAACATAAAAAGAAATTACATGAAAAGCTAAAGCAATTAATAATTAAGTTGATTACTAGAAAAATAAATATGAAAAGATCAAGATATTTAATAAAACTGTAAAAATTACCGGTGAAACTTTAAAAGTTGCCAAAGATGCCACAAGATAGGAAAGAAACTTTGTTGGAGAAAATTTAAATTATTTAAAGTTACTGGTAAAGCCGAAAAATGATGAAGTTGCATTTTTTGTAATCTAACAAGAAGGAATTAAAAACTCTTAAGGAAATTCTAATTTCTTGAGGAGACATTCTAGCAGAAGAAATTTTAACTAGAAGAAACTTTGCAACTAACTAAGAAAGCAAAGTTTAGGGATAGTGACAAGAAAGGTGATAACAACTTAGTTTTGGTTGAGTAATTCTTGTTATTTTTGTGCCGCAGAGTAAGATATTAAAAATGCCGTTTTATTTGCATGCATACTAGAAAACTTGACTTTTCAATGGTTTTTTTTCTCATGAGTTCGCAACTGCGGAAATTAAACCAAGATTTTTTTTATCTATGAAAAATAATGAAATTAAATCTCTCTAACTTGGAAGAAAAGATTGTGGTATTTCTTGAAATTAAGTGTTAGGTGCCTAGCTTTCTGAATGGGCTAAAACAAAAAGTAAATGTACATCAGGAGAAGCATTAAAAAGTGTAGGCTGAAAATTTTTAGAAATATAATTTCATCCGTCATACGTAGGGTTACCACATGTCCAGATTTCGCCCGGACAGTCCGGATTTGAAGCTGATGTCCGGATCTTCAGAATGTCCGGATTTAGCCAATAAATTTGATGAGAGAGAAATTTGGTTGTTATAGAGAATACCTGACGTATTATAGAAAGATGAAGTCAATGAAAGAAAATTCTTTGTTTACACTATACACATCCATTGTTGATAAGATAGTGGATGAGCCTCCTTATAAAGGCCCCAGTTCGAACTGAAAAAAGTTTTGGCATTTTGTTTAATTTCTCTCTTTCATTAATATAATTTTGAATTACCTAACTTTAATACAAATTGTATCTTCTTTCAATTCTGAAGTCTTAAATTTTTATAACCTCCTCAAACTCTGCGCTAGTGTTGTGAAAGTGTGTGGTTGGCAGGTATCCTTTATAATGTCATGAAAGTGTGTGGTTGGCAGGCATCCTTTATAGTGTCATCAAAGCGGGTGGTTGGCAGGCATCCTTTAGAATATTATACTATACTTTGACTTCTCCCCCCTCAAAAACCCTTCGTAACCTCACCACCACCACAGGCGTGTCAAACTAAAAAAATTCTGTTAACCCTAGTCATACGGCTCGAAAAAATTTTCTAGTTTCATCAACGCTCGTGTCTACTAAAGCCCTGAATACGTCTCTTAAGTAGCGACACGTTCAATCGTCCGCCATTTTGGGGGTAACAGCCACTCTCTCCCTAAGTCTGCTATTGAGAAATACGGAGTTTCGTTCGTTGAATGTGGATTTTTATTAACAAATGTTTACAGATTTCCAAATATAACTTAAATACCTAATGATATACATTTAAAAATACATTTTACCTTAAACAATAATTTATTTTTATATTAAAACACATACTATACTAAATGCGTGTTTTGAAATAATTCGCAATCACGTATTCAGGGCTTTAGTGTCTACAACTGCTCGTTTCAAAAACCCGAGACTGGCAACTTTGGACGATTCTACTACGGAAAGGGGTGACAGGCAATGAGTAAGATGAGCTCTTTTATTGAGTTCTTTGTTACGTCATGACTTTCGTCCGATTACACGTATTTCTTTTATTTAGTCTTTACAGAAATCAATAAATGAAAATAAAATGTTTGTGTATAGGGTAAAGTTGCTCAAGTCGTACCACAGCCTAAGTCGTACCTATTCCCAGGGCCATATTTCCAGTATGGCCAACCTAGATCATGGCCTAGGACACAGCCGTCCGGGGCCGCATATACAGAATAAATAACAATCAAATATTTTCAATCTTTACAATATTATTTTCAAAATGCATATAAATAATATTATTATTAAATAAATTATATTATATAAATTAATAATATATATATATATATATATATATATATATATATATATATATATATATATATATATATATATATATATAAATTTATAAAATGTATATAAATGCCATATAAAATGTATTTGAAATTTACATTCGTTCCATTAAATATATTGAGCGATTCATTTTCCCTTCAAGCCTATTCGCGGACAAAAGCTCGAACAAAGAAATTCTAGTAGATACTTCAGACGATTTCATGAAATTCGATGGAGTGTTTTTGCAGGTGTTGTTGTTGTGTTATTTCATAAGTAATTTAATTTTGAATTAAAAATTGAACGTGGTTCAAAGATAGTATTAAATTATATGTTTCAAAGATAAACCATTGTACAGAGTTAGCCTAATGATTCATCGGGTTTCAAAGCACTGTCTATTAAGAGGTATAAGACCTACAAAAATGGTGATACATATAGGAATTATTATTGATCACGGCCTGAGCCGCCAATTTTATAGGAATTAGGTAGTTTCAGATCCCAGACGAGAACACACTTTATAGAAATTATTACGAGTTTAGTGAATCTCGGTCGAAACTAATACTTTTATAGAAATACGAGTTGTAAGGGAAATAATCCCGACTCCAGCAACCACTTTTGTAGGATTGGGGGCTTAAAGACGGAACGATGTGCTAGGGGTATGAATTTAGAGAAATCATGCTCGGTTAAATAACTAATTTACTTTATTACACATTAAAACAATATTTACATATAGTTACAAAGAAGTGATTAAATACAGGTGAAAGTTTAATTCAAGAGTTTTATGCCATCTCTAATATATATAAAAGGCAATGTTTGTGTGCGTGCGTGTGTGTGTGTTTGTCTGCGATGTCCAGACGAATCTATCGCACTTACAGCCATGAAATTTGGCACACAGGTAGTCGCAATGGTGACTGAATGCACCTCGAAGCCGAAATTTTAAATTTTAATCTAGAAATTTTTTTATTTAATGTTTTGTGTTGTTTTGGTTGATTTTTCGCACTAATTTCTCAATAGAATGGTTTCGAATAATTGTACGACAAAAATAGATAGACCATCGGAAAGAACACGCGATTTCCGTTCTAATGAAGTTAGTTTTGAATTTCTATCGTAAATTACTGAATTTTGAGAATTTTTTAAAAATCAGTCAGTTTTGCCGTCTAAATGTTGGTTTTGATTTTAAATTTGTCGCATCCGACTTTCTAATAACACTATTATTTTCAATTTTTTTCAGCTTATAACTGCAACGGTTCTATCGGATTTAAAATGAGAATGGTTAAAATATCTTTTTTAGTTTTTTTAAAATTAATTTTTTCCTGGTAGTTGAACGATATGTTTCCTCTAGCGAAGCTTCCGCCCACGATAGTCTCCGGAACGTTGCGGGCAATTTCATTGGCTGAAGGGCCAGGGAGACGTCATTACTTTCGCGTTCTGCGAGGAGATGATTTATTTACTCGGTTACTTCGATTATTATTTTTAAGCGCGTCTTAACTTATTTCTTTGCCTTTCATACTTTGCTTGCGGTGTAATAAATATCACATTGTAATTTTTTAACATTGTTTTGGATTTAACGGTACTCGGTCGAGAGGAAAAAGAGGCGGACCAACTCAATAATATATATTTCTGTTTTGATTTCGTTTTTAAAACTTTTATTTATGTAATTGTATGTGGGCATTTTTTTTTATTTTGTTGAAATAACGATCCCACGGGCAACGCCGTGCGCGTACTGCTAGTTTAATAATAGTTATTACCAGACTTAAACCCAGAGTGGGAACGAAGGGGGGGAAAGGCCATGGAACGCGCCCTAAGGCGGCAACACCTACCGCGCGAGCGAACTCACCACCTTCTCTGTTGAAACTGTGAAATCCGTCTGAAACGACCCGTGGAAGTTGCGACGCGTTCTCGTGAGAAAATACTTACGGCATACACTCCTTGATTCCCACCATATGCTGTACTTTCACCGTACGTTTGGCCAAAGAATGTACAGCGTGAAGAAGGGACACTTCCATAGACGTAATGTTAACCAACGACCGCAGAGCTACCTGGTGCCTGGCGAGGAATATGCTCGGCAGGAAAAGCAACTTCCAGATGTCTCGCTGATGGTCATTCAGGCTTCTAGATCGTTTCCCTAGCGCTTTTTACGTTCATAGAACACATTTAGTAGACTTTTTAAGAGTTTCACGATTGATAAAAATATAGAAAGAAATAGAAACAAAAATTTAAAAAGTTTTTTTTATAAAAATAAATGCAGAAAATCATATATTAATATTTTCCTAATAAGACTTGATTGTTTAGAAGAAATATATATTTGTAGGTCTAAATCGGTAAAATCAGTCAAATAAAGTTTTTTTTTATATTTAATTAAGGGTCTAAATTTTTGCATAGCAAATAGAGTAAAAGGAAATCAAAGTTTGTTAAAATAACTTTAAAAATAAACATTTATAATTACTACAAATACAAAATAATTTTCAAACAATTTGATGAAGTTTTGACTGAGACTTTATTCAGAATAAGAGCAACAAACAGAAATCAGAAGAAAACATAGAATATTTACATAAGTAAATGAAAATCATGGCAAAACACATTTAAAAAAAAAGAAATATGTAATTCACACTAAAAAGGATAACTGAAAAATAGCAATTGCATTACAACTAATTTGGCAATAAGTGCATAACTGAATTGTAGAATGAGTTTTGTGCATCGAAATGGGTGCAAGTCAAGTAAGGAATATTTATATAGCTGCAGAATATGCAACTTTTCTATACAATATACAAAAATTAAATGCTAAGCATAAAAAACATTCATTTTGAAAATAAATTACAATACAAGATGAAGAAATAAGAAATCTGTTGTTGAACTTTTAATAATTTTTCTACGTATAAACAACTTTTTACAGGATTTCTGGTACTTATAAAAAGATGTCTTGCAAAGAGCCACCTTAACAAACATCCATAACATAAACATATTCATATCATTATCTTTCTGTGTTCTGTAATCTGTCAATATTGTTCGTTTTGCTCAGAAGTTGACAGCTTAACTACAGAGGGTGTTTGCAAATTTTTTAGACTATTTCATTTTGATACAGGAAAAAATGGTCACATCAATTACATTTTTGGAAGTATGCATTATCATGTGCTACCCGAAAAAAATTTTACATGCAAAAATGGCACTTATGAAGAAGTGATGAATGGAGGGCTATGTTTTCAATCTTTCTGAAGAGAATTCTTCTTGATCAGTTATTCAAAGACGTTGTATGGTTGTTTTATATCTAATGACACAGCAGGTATTATTCTTAATACGTAAGGAAAAAATTGTCTAAGTCTGGCTTCAGGTGGAAATATTGTTCCAAATATGTATCAAAGCAAAAAACGCAGGTCATGAAATACTGCTAGGGGTAGATATATAATGTTAAAACAAAATTCTCCAAGTCAAAGGTATATTGAAAAATCATTACAATGCTCAGTGTCAACTGTAAACAAAATTATTAACACTAATTTAAATTATAAAAATAAAATGCTCATCTTCTTTCTCCATGTTGTATTGCTGAACCCAGAATAGGCTGTAGAATTATTTTTGAAAAGAAATTATCAGGAGAAAAATGAGAGAAAAAAAAACATTTTAGCAGTAGATGAAATACAGGTCTACTTAAATGAATGCAAGAAAAAAAGATCAATTTGTTATCATCAAGAGGAGAAAAAATACATTAATACATTGTTCAAAGAATCTAAAGAAGTTTTTGTAAGTGATTTTTGATTGTGGTAGGTTTTTCATATAATGAAAAATTAAAAGCTAAGAGAGTGCTACAATGCCATCAATCAGTAGAACTGCATCAAGTCAATACAAGCAGCCCTTTGTAGACATTGGAAAGCTGTCGAAGAGGAGATAAAATACCTCTTTCGATACTACAAAAAGCATTATTGTCATGACAATTATGACGTAGAAAGATCGTCAAGTATAAGGATTATCCAAATGAATATTTAAAACAACAAAAAGTTGTGAAAAAAAGGCCATCAAAAATGTGCGAAAAACCTGAAGACTCAGCACTCAGCGAACTCTCAGTTCTCTGCTGTATTCTTACTTAATGTCTAGCCTCACACTAAGCTACAGTTTCATTAAGTCATAGCAGATAAAAAGCAACTGTGATGTGTGTGCCAAATTTACGACTAAAATAAACCAATGACTACTTCTATAGAACCATTATGACATACTTATAGAATACTTTTACAAACTACAAGTAAAATGTTACCATATAACAATTTATAATCAATACATTGAACAATGATGTATACGCTGCAAAATGTTTGATACAGTTCAAATTCTTTAAGAGGGTAAGTCTTTCATAACAAGTTTTATTCAATTATGGAAACACAATCAAAATTAAAAAGGATGTATAGAACCATCACAACATACTTATAGAAAAATACAGTTTTAATATTCTTTCATACAGTTCAAATTCATTAAGAGGGCAATTCCTTCATAACAAGTTTGATAAAGATCAATTATGGGAGCACAATCAAAATTAAATAGGATGTATAGAACCATCATAACATACTTATATCTCAAACTGCTTCATCATAACATACTCATAGAAAAATAGTTTTAATATTCTTTCATACAGTTCAAATTCTTTAAGAGGGTAATTCCTTCAAAACAAGTTTGATAAAGATCAATTATGGAAGCACAATCAAAATTAAATAGGATGTATAGAACCATCATAACATACTTATAGAAAAATACGCTTCATACAGTTTTAATATTCTTTCATACAGTTCAAATTCTTTAAGAGGGTAATTCTTTCATAACAAGTTTGATAAAGATCAATTATGGAAGCACAATCAAAATGAAATAGGATGTAGCAAAATTTAAAGCATTTTACTAATACATTGAAAATCAATTCATCAGAGAGTAATTGTGTATCTTAATGAAATGAAATTGCCATTTATCATTTATATTTGACTACAATTAAAATATATATAAAATACATTGAACTAAAGAAAATATAAAATAAAATAGACATAAATGATGGCTATATATATTTATAGATTTTATTGCAATTTTTTTTTTTAAATTACTTCGTTTTTTGGAAATAATTTTTAATTTGTTGTACAGCATTGTTCTGGTATATGAATTTATTATCAATTCCCAAAGTTCAGTTGAATGCTCACTGCAAGTCAAAAAAGAATTTTCAATTTCCCTCAAATTTGCTATTAATCTTTTCAAAATTCCCCTTTGATGACTTGTGTTTGATAAAATATAGTTGAAAATTTCACCGGGTTTACAAATACAATTTACAAAGAGTTGCGAAGGATATTGTAATCCGGTTTTTGAGTTAGCAAACTCTTTAAATGACAAAAAAATAATAGTGGCAGTTGCTACTTTGCTGGCATATATTTGATTTGTAGAGTTCACAGTAGATTTTCTGAAGAGTTTTTTTGAAATGCAGCCTGCCACATAAGTGGCACTGTTGAGCTCCAAATCATCCCAATTTTCCTGTGCTTCTGGGCAATCCATGATGGTTCATCAATAACAAGATCTAAGCAATCTTCATCTGTTTGCGGGATGATTTGGGTGGATTCAAGAATGATGTTATCATCTGGCTCATAGTTGGCATTTCCACACATAGCAAACATCAATTCAGCTAATAACATCCGTGTCCTGGTGCAGGAAGTCCACTGGAGTAGGATTGTCATTCGCCTCACCTAAAGAGAAAATATCAATTAAACACATGGAATTAGTAAACATTTTTAAGTTTCTATGTATTTTTTATAGTAATCAGCAAATTATTTTACACAATTTACTTATTTTTCATTTAAGACAGCCTTAAAAGATTTCTTAAATGTTAAAAATATTGTTAAATTTTAGAATAAATTGAACCTTCCAAATTTGTGTTTATAATCAAATAATTTGAAATTTGACATTGAATTTTTTAAAGAATACCTAAAGAAATGATGAAAAAGTTGTGTTAAATAAGTTCAATAAAATAAAAGCAATTTATTCATTTACTCAGCTTTCTTTTACCAAACTCAAATTTTATAATTAAATAAATTAATTTCAAGCAATGAACAACATACCTGAGAAAAATAGTTTTCTAAGGCATCTTGGTTGAAGCGGCTGAGGAGGACAAATTTCTTTTTTTCAAACAATTCAGGTACCAGAAGAAGGAAAGCAGACAGTGTGACTTGCCATCCTGTTATGCTGTGTTTATGCGGATCTATAAAACATAATGCGAGCATTAAAGAAATTTATTGACACGAGAACGAACTATGTATACATTAAGCCGAAGGTTGAAAAATGAGTAAAATTCGTTCATACCTTTCTTCGTCTTTTGGGAAACGAAAATATTTCAACTCCTGCGATTTTGCACGAGTGGCGTTGGAAGAAATACATCTGTCATAATTAATGCTGGATTTTGTTTTCTCAGACCTAGAAGCAAGCTAGAAGAATCAAAGACGACAAAAAAAATTCCGTTGCAAGTTAACCCAAGTAAGAACCACGCCACGATCAAAACAAATGAAATCCCCTGCGCTTTCTTTTGCGCAACAGGACCTTGCGAGACTTCCTAAATGTTTGCTTCCTTACAAAATCTCGCCAGAATTGGTTTTTGGCAAACTGCCAAAGTTTTCGGAGTGTCCCTTCTTCTCTTATAAGTTCTTTGGTTTGGCGCAGCATGGCCAAATTTGGCTCTTGCGCCTATAAATCCCAAACCAACCAACCAACCAACCTTGATTCGTGCTGCCCTCTACCGTTACGGTGGCTTACTACATGGGCTTAATTACTTTCCTACATACATGACAAGATATATACACTCCCGAAGTTTAAAAGCCCGCCTCGTGACTCGCGTGCTCGCTAGAAGGTAGGCCTTCAGCGGCACTGTACAAGATGCAGGAGAAGAATTTTTGTGTGTTGGAATATGCGAAGTGTTCTTCGGTTACGAGCGTTCAGCGTGCATTCTTTCGCAAAATACGGAAAAGCTGCAAGTGATCATTTGTACCAAGAACATCGTGAGTGTATGTATCTTTTCATGTATCACCCGTCTTTGTGTGTGTACGTCGTATACTTGTAAATATACAGTCCTTTGAAACCCGATGAATCATTTAGACTAATCCTGTATATTAAATTGAAAATTGTATGTTATTTTTTTTCATAGGGGGCGCAGAAATGTTTAAATCCGGCCCTACCATTCTGACTTTGTTTCCGTCGAATCAGTAACGCTGACGGCTGCGCGATGACTACTAGCATCGCGATGTAAATTCCTTTATTTCGGGCGGAGCTTCGATGCGTTACAACCTAACCTCGAAAAAATATTTCTTATAGTTTTCTTGCATATTTCATAAGACGTAGGATAATAATATTACTAATAGCATGTTATTATTTCTTAGGGTATCATCCTGTGCATTTGAATAGTTGCTTCTATGCTGTAATGACGCTCTGGTTGAGTTCATACTTTTATGATGCTTACATAAAATTTTACACTTGGCGTTGTTTAAGTCGTACCACAAACGAGGCTTAAATCGTATCAGTTACGCCTATAGATCTCTTGCGCATCTAAAGCTATTTATCATTTATAGAAAGAGAATGTTGTTCTTTTTATTATGTAATGTTGAATGTGCTTTTTCCAATTTTTCGGCAGGGTCCATAAAAGCGACAAAACGTTCCGATAATACTTAAGAGACGAAAAGGTATGGACGAGGCGTTATGACAATTACCCAATGGTGATATGGGCTTCAAAGAAAGTATAATATTCCTAAACTGAAGCTGCGACGTCACCTTGTAGAACTAATGTATAATGTAATATGTAAAACTAAAAGTGTTGAACTCAAGACCGAATAGTTTATTCAAAGAATAGTAATACAAGTATAATAATAGTATTCCGCAAAAGCGCGGAAAATGTTCCGCATCTGAGAATGATCAGTACGCCGAGATATGCCCAGAAAGACGAAAAAAATAGGAGGAGAGTTCTCCACTCGACTTTCTCTTTTACGTACATAATACAGCGCGTTTAGCGTAAGGCTGCCTGGTGCACTAAAGATAGTCCAGAATGCATTTCAACTTTTTCGCTTTGAGACCAGACTTCGATACAGTCAAGAACACATACAAATTTCATTTATCTAGATTGTTGAGTTATCGTGTTCATATACCCGAGAATAGAAATACCGCAAACCCTTTGATGATGTAATTATATTGATGATGCAAACTAAACGCAAATTTCATCCAATTTTGATGATGTATCTGTACCAATTATCCAATTTTGATGACGTAACTATACAAATTACCCAATTTTGATGATGTACCTAAACCAATTACTCAGTTTTGATGATGTAACTATACCAATTACCCAATTTTGATGATGTAACT
>BGPR01019313.1:0-29501 GCA_013235015.1 Araneus ventricosus
ATATTTACCGGCACATTTCTCCTGGTGAATGAAAGAAACAAACAGGTATCTTTTATTTTTGGAAGGCACTATCACTGAAAATCGATTCTGCGTAGAGCATTAGTCTTTATAATTCCTATTCTCACAGCCTTTATTTCAAATCCTCCCGAGTTATCATTAGATGCGAATTGAGCATTCTTCCAATAATCAAATATCTATTTCTGTATTAAAAAGTTTGAGGATAAACTTTCCATTCTGACATTGGTATTTTCATCTTTGAGACCCTACAAGCTAATTACAAGCGTAAGCGATGCAAGACCAATTGCAGTATCTTTTTTTCATATTTATAAAGGCTTCCCATTCGGGACACCTTTCCTGAAAGCGTTCACATGAAAACCTAGAAAACTGTCAACATTGCTTTCAAAATCCTCTTAAAAACATTTCTGTTGCAATTCCGAGTGGTAGAAAAATTAATCTCGGAAACATTTTCTGAACTAATATTCATATTAAAAGGAATGCGTGTTTCGGTCGGTGAGACAAGTAGGGCTCTATGATGTATAGGTGCATAATTACCAGTATTAATCCGGTGTTTGACATTCGCTCGTGCGACTGTCGACTTAAGAGCTTTAGTGAAAACTCCAGAAAATGTTCGATGCAGTTCGGATAGCTTAATAGTTCGTTGCTTAAATCAGTAGTTGCCATTAGTGAATAATCTATAAGGGATTTCGACGTATACTTTAGCGTAACCAGGTTATCTGACGTGTCAGCTATTGCCCCAAAATTACTTTACTAGGCACTCGGCCCGAGCACTCCACATCCCTTCAGGGATGATGCGTTTTTCAACTGAATATTGGCAACGCAAATCTCACCTTTGCCTTCATGATATGAAGTGACTATCAAAAGTACAATAATATTTCTTTCGAAGCGCAAATTTTTATTCCCTTCTACCACTAAATTTAAATTTCTGTCGGCGTAGGATACTGATACTGTTATTTTAGGTAGAAATTAAGTGTTAAGAGTACCTGTCCTTCATGGCATACAACTTCCAAGCTCGTAGCGCCTCTAGTTCTTGGCAAACGCCTTCAAGAAATAGTTCACTCCTGGCACAGTCTATCACGGCTTCAGAAGCTTCTAAAAAAATCCCATCCAAGGACCAAATCATGACTACAATTCTGCAAAACTACGGATTTAAATAGCAGCTCTCGGCTTATAAAATGACACGCAAAATAAATTTTCTATCGGCCGAACAAAACTTCCATAATCGACATTTAGAATTACTTTCTTGCCCATCAGAAAACATAACTTTCTTTAAATATCGATTATACTTATCCGAGACGACAGAAAATGATGTCCCAGATCCACCAGAGAACGAATCGTCTTATTGTCTATTATTATATCGAGATGGTTACCAGTTATCTTTGCGGACTCCATGGAAGGTCTCTCCGCTCAGTTTTCCTCATTTCTATGGTTCGGAGATTGACTGGATCGACGATAAAGTGACGGTGACCTGCGCATGTTTTTCTCTGTCAGTGGGTAAAATAAAGAAATTTATTTAATGTTATAGGTAGGCTTCGTATTTTTAATGTTTATTAATCATATATATTAGAATTTATCACTCTTAATTAATCTCAAGAAGAAACAATTTTAATCTCATAGTCAGTAATTGGCCAGATGCTCGCTCTACGAGCACAGAATGCATGAAAAAGTGGTTACAAATGATAAAATTAGAAACAATGTTGTTCTTCCCTTTCACCTTCATTCGGGCGGAATACAAATGCTAACACGATTGGTAACTATTTATTAGTGAGATTTAACTCTTTAAACCAGATGCGACTTTTTTCTCCTTCTCCCTTTAACACCGGTGCTTTTTGGGAGGATGAGTCATGAAATGGACTCTCCCAATCTGGGTTTTAATTTACCCCACCACACCATCCTCTGCTGAAACCTTTCCTTGAGACGCATGGAAATGGGCTGTGATAGGCATGGATAATTGGACCACCTACCACACTTATCTCCGAAGCGATCTCAGAATCTCACCTCCCTAAAGGAAGCCAACGGCTCAAAAAGACTTTCCTCGATGTTAAGGTGAAATTTCTAGACCGTCTTACTCGATGTGTGAGGGCTAAATTCTACTGCTGCTATTAACTAAGCCTCTGTCATTGTCAAACTAAATGGTTCAAATTTCATCTATCCTTGCATTATCTTGTCGTGGAATCGGCGTCTCTTAATTTCAAGAAGATATTCGAACATGTACTAAATTTCGATCTGGTAGGCTATAAATATCTTAAGAGCTATTCGAAGAGCTTATAAAAGTTTGGTTAGTTTAATTATACTAAAGCCCCGAAGCAACACAATGGCTATATTAGGACGGATCTCGTAATTTTTAACCGACGTCAGACGAGTGTTATTCCTGGCACCCCTTTATTCAAAATTCTGCACCACAGAATGGGGAGGGCGCTTTCTAAATACATGTGATTTAGCGTGCAACTGGATGCTTTCTCTGTGGACTTTCAGCGTAATCGCGTTTCACATTTGGAGCCCTTTTGCTCAAAAGCCGAGATCTAGCCACGAGGCCACCGCGGCCCTGAGCTTATGCTTGGCTAATCATAAAGAGACTAAACTTTCAAATTCGAGTATTAACACAAAAACCTACCAAACTCACTTCTAATGTCTTTGTGTAGCGTTAACTTTCAAATTGCACCTCGAGAGCGCCACTTCGTTTTGTCACTGTTTTGTGAGTGGTAGATTTAACTAGTTTGCTGTGTCTTTGGGATTATATATTGAAATTGGGAGAAGGTCTGATGCCAGAGGAGTGACCGAGGGGGCAAGGCCCCTCGTGGGGGAAAATTTTTGTAAGGGATATTCAACTATAGCCGATAAATAATAATCTGACAAAAAGTTGAGACCAATTTCATTACACTCGTCGCCCTGTACAGCAGGTCGTGCCCCTCGTCGGGGAGAGCATGCCAACCGTCGGGAAAATCGGGCCCCCTGTCGAGCAAACTCTAACGCCATTCCTGAATGGGAGAGGGAAAAATTCAGGACAATTTTTACGTAAAATTGGGGAAAACCTTTAATGAAGCGTTTTAAATGTGTTAGCAAGATTACAGAAATAATTGTTCGGTCCGATCCGAATGCTGGGAATACTATAGAGGTTTCAATAGGAAGCCCTCCTAGCATCAGGAACACCTAGCAAGGTCTTTCAAATAGCATCACCAAAGACTACCCGAAAAATGGCAGACCTTGTACGTTAAGTGGTGATCTACACTCGTCGAGGCAGCGTGTGCTTGGATTCATGTAAATCATTATGTAATCGGCCATTGCATAGTTGAGAACTTAGGAATAGGTTAAACTTACGGATGCGTAAAAAAAGGTTACATAGACATACGAACTATCGTCTTTTAATCTGTACACGGAAAACAGAAAATACCGTCTTCATAGCTAAGAGGTGTATTTGCGTAGCCATTCTATCAAATTTTTCCGTAATATTAATGACACCACAAATCAAACCATCCACAATTAACATCAGAGTTCATAAAAGCAAGGCAACCCTATCGGGACGCCTGTTCAAGAAATAATAGAACAGAATCCATATCTGTAAATGTTAAAACATCATGACAGTCTTCCTAAATAGGCGTTCCGCTGCGGTTTTGAGTGGTAAGAAACAAAATAGTTTGGGAGCCTTTTCTGAATTTAATGTTTGCATGCACTTTTCAGGGATCTTAAGAATCCTTTTAAATAAATTAATAATAAATTACAGTATCACTCAATTTTCTCAACATTTATTTAACGTAGAAACACAATTTAAGTCTACGAAATTTTATTATAGTGATTCAAAGATATAGGAAAATTTCTATACGTAAAACATTAAGAAAGACGTGAAAATACGTAATTTTTGAATTCGTAAAAGCAGTTGGAGAAATGGACACAGCAAAATATGCTACAGTGAAATCTCCCTATAACGAAATCGCTTGGTTCCAGTTGAAAAATTAGCTATAGAGAAAATTTCGTTACATGCAGATTCGAAATTTTTGCAGTTATTTAAGTAAATGTTACAAACCTTTTATTAAGTGCGATAAGTTCACAAATATTTAATTATGACTTTCAATTTAAAATGAAGTAATATTTATTATAAATTTCTTAAAATTATACTAATTTTTATTGTATAAATAAAATGCTCAAAAGTGAAGGCAATTCACCAATTTAGAGAATAATATGTACTAGTACGGATAAACATAAAATGCGTATTGACACATCAATTTGCTGTTTCCTCCCCCACTCCACCCCGATTCTTGTAATCTTGACCCGTTGAAATGTTGCTCCCTCTGTAGAAACCCAGGTCCCCACAACTGCATTACCTTTCACATAGCATTCTATTGCTATGTGTTATCGCTGGAATGAACAATGCGAGTGGTTCCAGAAACAGGCACGTGTGAGCTGTTTGCACAGAAATCAGCAACTTTCTTCAAAAATGACAAAAATCGAAAAGATAAAGGTCTGACAAAATTCGTTATAGGGAGACAACCACTTCGTTATATGGAGAATATTTTGAATTGTTATTTAATATTCCGATTAAAAATCTCGTTATAGGGAGAAATTCGCTGTAGGGAGATTTCGTTGTAGGGAGACTCTACTGTATTTTGTTTCTGCAATATTAAGTCTGTCTGGATAATTTTTGCAGTAAGGTTTCTAGCAATGTCTCTAGATATAGCTGGATCATAATTTTGGAAAAAAAAACTTTGAAATAGAAACGTCTGCGTCATGGCTTCTATGTTTCTAAAAGATTAATGTGTCAACTCGATAACCGATTAAGTCGTTATAGCAGTAATTGGAGAATGCCATAGCAGGGTCATCTATACGCAAAACACCAAGTCAAGATCACTGTGAATGCATTCCGGAAATTATTCTTCTATCTAAACTCTAAGACATGCGAAACTAAGGCTCTTGAAGATACGGAAGCCTGCACTGGTAGTGTACAGTATTTTATCTATAATGCATTTGTGAAGATTTTAAAAATCCCCATTGGAAAGATGTTCCATATACGTATTGTGAATTTAATTTGCAGTTTTAATATTGGTTACATATGATGGAAATATATTTGTTGAAATTTAAATCGCCTGCTTCAAATAGAAACGAATGTGATTTGAATTTCTATTACCCTTTGAGGGACAATATATTTAAAAAATTATTTAATCTTAAAAGTATACATGTTTGAGAGAGAGAACTTCGTCCCCCTGAAAAGAAAATATTTTACATCAAAAATATTTTTTTTCTGCCATTAGAGTTTTCAAAAGAGGGTGGGACGACGTATGTCATACCGTCTTTAAAGGGACTTGAATTTTCCTCGACTCGTGTCATCGTTTGTTATTTTTCCTTTTAAGTCGGGGCATAAAATTGATTACTCAGCCTATTTTCTACAACTGTCTCGAAAGAATGTTAATATTTCATTATTGTAATAGAAAGATTTTCCCACAACCAAATTCAAATGTGATACCTTTCCTATGGTACTTTTATGGCGTCATCCTCTTTTAAAATTTCAGACCAAAGCCGACAACCCACTTTCTGTCAGTGAAGTCTTACCCTTCTCTTCGGTTTCTTAGAATGGAGGCAACAAAAATTAGTAGTCAGTACATGTGGTTATAGATATTCATTTCTCTCAAAGAAAACAAATATAAAACTCTGGAGCAGAGCAGTGAAAGCACCTCTAGCAATATCCCACCAGTTTGAAATAATACCGCATGCATGTTGTTTTTGAATGCATTATGTTACATTCGAAATCTACTGTTAGGTAAACTTAGTTATGCGTTCAGAACCGCAGTTTCATTGATCGGCGATTGAAGTAACAAGTCTGATTAGGTGTTTCAGTTTAAATGAAATCTCCTTTTCGAACTTTATTATAGTTACTAATTCATGCTTTCCTTCATTACTAATTGTACTGCTCATCTTGGAAATTTTAAGAAAATAGATAAGGGAATACTCCTATAAACAAGGTGATTAGAGATGAAGCACATCAGCGCCTTGAGGAGCTTGAAATTCTGATGGCTCACTGCTGCACTATATGCAAAAGTACACTTATGAACCCGTTAAATTTTAGCTTCATAAGGAAATATGGGTTACAGAATTATATTTAAAAAGTATATTTTTATAATTATCAGATAATTTCGCGGCCAATAGTGAAAAAGAGTTGAAAACGCTTTATGATCGAAAAAAATATTTTTGTCATTTTTCCTTTTATTTTTTTGCTGTATTTTCCCCCCTTACTTTTTATAAATGGTCGCTACCCACTAATCAACTGTTGATCTTTCCGGATTTCAAACAATTCAACAAGTTTCTGTGTCAATATTTTTGAAACCCCAAAATTTAATAAGAAAATTAAGAAATGAATGCACATGTACAACGTAATCATCCGAAGTTGAGTTGCAATGTGTGCCTTCTTTTTGGAAATTGTTATCGGAGTTCTGACGCTAAGCATTTTCCTTTCAATACACACGGGATGAAGAAAACACTCAGCATGAATCTGTCTCTGTTCAAAAGAGAGAAAATGCCCTTAATGTTAATACTGCTTTCATAGTAGGAATTTCATTTCAAGCTAAATTTACGACTTGGGAATTTCGGGATGAGTCTTGGTATCTTTGCAATGTACCAAGTACGGTGTTCATCCATTAAAATATAAAAGCGCAATAGCGAGCCAATTCAGATAAAATAGCCATCAATCTTTCGGAACACCTTATATACTAGTAGGTTGTTAAAAAAGCCAAGTAGCATGGTCTTTAGATTACTTGCCTGCTAATGTTTAAGTCAGTGTCTACTAACCGCGGCCGCATATTAATATTTTTTTTCTCATTTCAAAATGTTTTAAGAAATCAATAATTTTTAATTAAATTAAAAATTTATAAATACATTTTATTAAAATACTAATCATTTTTATGAATTAAATAATTTCTTATATAATTATTATTTTTTATTATTATTGCACTACAGTTTTTATTTAATTTTTAAACAGTGATTTAATTATAAATACAATCTCTCTTTCCCAATCAAACAGATTCCGTAAATCCAGAACGAAAGTTTTGTGTCTATTTTAAAAGAATAATTTGAAAATTTTAATTCCATATAATGATAGCAGTAATTATAATTATTTATCACCACTAAATTGTTTTTTATAACTATTTAGAAATTTAAAAATTAAATTAGAATTATAACTCAGAATCATATAATAAAAAATAATATAATTCAGAAAAATATTAATATTTTAATAAAAGTTATATATAAATCTTTAATTTAATTGAAAAATATGAATTTCTGAAAATATTAGAAAAAAACCGGGAGCGGGATTCAGACCATGACTAAAATGTAAGCAAGCGAGTACTCTATCAACCATGCTTTTTGGCTGATTACAAACGACGAGAAGTTACTGGAATAAAAACTGCGTTGAAAGTTTGAGGGATGTTGTCTACTAATTGGCTGGCTATTGCGCTTTAATATTTTATTGGATAGACACCCTAAATCTATGCTATTAATATATAAAGACTCATCCCGAACTAAATTTATCAAGTCGTACTCTCTCCCCTCGTTTGCACTCAAAAAGTTGTAGTTTCTTCCCCTAATAGTAGCTATGACAGTAGTGTTTTTAAATGGCTTCATTATCAATATTAAATATTGAAGTGTTTTGATGCCTTTAATTTACATTTGTATCCAATTATCGACATATTAATATTGACTTCGATACAATTCAAATTACAAAAATTAAGGAATGCTCTAAGGGAAACAAAATATTGTTGCGAAATTCTGTGCATGCATATTACGAAATATGTTGTGAAAATCTGGGCATGCATATTACAAATATAATAGCCCAGATCCTCCGGTAACGCTCTGACGTTACCAAAAATAAAACTCACGCCATAGTACTGCGAGACGTTAAACAGCATTATTTCATTGTTGGAGAATCTAAGTTTCAGTAATTTTGAATTTAAGAGAGTAAGTGTTGTTCTAATTTCAAATTTAATAGCCTTAAATGACTTAAATACGCCTTGCTTAACGCTTGTTTTTCTCTGTCAGTGGGTAAGATCAAGAATTTTATTTAATGTTTTAGGTAGGCTTCGTTTCTTTAATGTTTATTAATCATTTATATCAGAATTTATCATTCTTAATTAATTTCTAGAAGAAACAATTTTAATCTTATAGCCACGGATTGGCCGGATGCTCACTCTACGAACATAGAATGCATGAAAAAGTGGTTGAAAATGATAAAATTACATACAATGTTGTTCTTCCTTTAACATTCAATCAGGCGCAATACAAATGCTGAAATTATTGGGCACAACTTATCAGTCAGATTAACTCTTTAAGCTCGAGGCGACTTTTTTCTCCCACTCTCTTTAACACCGTTGCTTTTTGGGAGGATGCGACATGAACTGAGGACAGACGAGTGTAATTCTTTTGCTGGCACACCTTTATTCAAAATTCTGCACCACAGAATCGGGAGGGTTCTTTCTCAATACAAGTGATTTATCGTGCAAATGGATGCTTTCATGGTGGACTTTCAGTGTAATCGCGTTTCAAACATGGAGCCCATTTGCCCCAAAGCCGAGATCTAGCCACTAGGCCACCGCGGCCTATAACTTATGCTTGACTGATCATAAAGAGACTGAACTTTAAAATTCGAGCATTAACACAAAAACATACCAACTCCCTTCTAATGATTTTGCGTAGAGTTAGCCTTCAGCTTGCACTACGAGAAAGCAACTTCGTTTTATCACTGTTTTGAGAGTGGTAGAGTGAACCAGTTTATTGTGTCTTTGGGATTACATACTGAAAATGGAAGAGGAAATTATTTAGAAGAAATTTTTCGTAAAATTGGGGAAAACCTTTAATGAAGCATTTTAAACATGTTAGTAAGATTGCAGAAATAATTGTTTGATCCGATCCTAATGCTGTGAATAATATAGATGTTTCAATAGGAAGCCCTCCTAGCATCAAGAACACCTAGCAAGGTCTTTCAAATAGCATCACCAAAGATTACCCGAAAAATGGCAGACCTTGTACGTTAAGTGGTGATCTACACTCGTCGAGGCAGCGAGGGCTTTGATTCATGTAAATCATTATGTAAACGCCCATTAAATAGTTGAAACTTAGGAATAGGTTAAACTTACGGATGCGTAAAAGAAGTTACAGAGATATACGAATTATCGACTTTTAAACTGTACAGGAAAAACAGAAAAGGACGTCTCCATTGCTAGGAGGTGTATTTGCGTATCCTTTTTATCCAAATTTTCCCGCAGTATTAATAGGAATCAATGGGGGACATTTTCAAAATATATTAATGTTACCACAAATTAGTCCATCGTCAATTAACATCAGATTTCATTAAAGCAATGCGACCCTATTGGGACGCCTGTTTAGAAAATAATAGAACTTCTCCAAAACATCTACAACGTTCGAGATACCTTCAAATTCTTTTTAAAAACCATTTCCATCGCATATTTCAATCGTAAGACTCAAAAATTGCCTAGGAATCCTTTTCTAAGTGAAAAATACCTGCGAGACCATGATTTACTGAGCTTCGGTTCGGGATAATGAATACAAGCCACCCCGACCTGGTACGTAGCCGTGAGGTTATATGTGAAGGACCGGAACGCCACGATAGGAACTCGGGCACTAAAGCTGGAATCATATTATCTATCACTGGTCATGGCCAAACTCATCGCGTGTTAGGTACATCCCGTCATCGAAGAGGAGTTGAATACCCCACACCTTGCTAAACTTTCAGGGGGAGCTGGATCCCTCTTACTCATTAAGCGGCTTCTCATCCGTGCATTCACGGTGCCCCAGAGAGGGATATGTTCTGGGTAAGTTCAGATAAGGAAGCTAAGGTTTAATAGGTGAATTTCAAATGAATTTTCGATCAAGCGTTTGATGGCGGAAAAAGGATTCCGAAAGACATGGAAATCATTTGAAGAGAATTTAGACACCTCATTAATAGCTTTATACACACTATTATTTACAGAATGTTTGGTTTTCAAGGAAGGCAGAAACTATCTGGGCTTATTTAGCTAGGCTTCTGTGAGTATCTTGTGAAGCTGTTAAATAACGTGAAATGCTAATTGGATGATAAACATCTTGATTATAAAATGATTTCGAACAAATCAGAGTAATTTAATATAATCATTTACCAACTCTGTCAGGTATATGACTCAAAATTTATTACCGAATGAGTAGGATAACTTTCACTTTCTGAAGATGGAGGATTAAAAAATATAAACCCTGGAATGAAAGCGTTTCATTTACTTTTACATTTTATCGTTACAAAGTATTATAAAGATAAAAGTAATGCAATCTTCAAAAAAGCCTCATCTCAAGATGTGGATGAATCTCCTCGTCCCCCGGGTCGTTACCATTCTCATTTTTGGAATCCATTCTGTATGTGAACCCAACAACGCAAAGTTGTTGTTGATAAAGTTGAAATTTGGCATATAGTTTTATCGCCAAATTTTTAGGTCTGTATCAGTTTTGGGCAAAATCTATAAAAGATGTAACTAAATTTCGGCCCGTCTATTCTTGAGAGTGTGAGCTCAATAACGCAACAAATTTGTTATATGATGTTTTTTTAAAACTAGTATCAAATCTCGAATTGAAGAGTCAAGGTCATAGGCAATTATGTTAACTACTACAAAGCTTAACAAAAAACACGGCATACTGTGTGCGAATGAAAGAAAATAGAATGAACACATCCCTCTATTTAATCAGAAATCTACTCTTACGATAGGCAAAAATCATGCTCAAAATGACAAGAAATCTGAAATTAAAATGTTATCAATAGAGATTTGTAGTTTATTTTGTCTACATTCGCATGCAAGAACGTAATGTGTTTTCGGGAATTGGATATCATTACTGTTATACTGTTATATTAAAGTTACATTTTTAATTCATTTTGTACATATGAAGATAATTTTGTATATTCTGTCTTTCAGCCAGAGGCATAGCGACAGGGAGGCATTGATGCCTCCGACATCAGTCTTAGGGACAAAATATTAATGTTTTTCCTTCATATTTTAAAGTAAAATGTGATAAAGTGGCGAAATAATAAAACTAAACCCCGGGCGTCATTAGCCATTTTTTTTACTAGGGACGAAAATGTCCTATTTCGACTCTGGTGCCACTTACTCTCACTACGCCATTGCCTACAGTCATGAATTACTTTTTAAACCTCATGTCAAAATGAAAGATTAAAAAATAGTAGAATGTTAGAAAATTTGAACATTCACAGCGGTTGGATCACAGCTGAAGATATTAATTATCTCACAGTCTCAGAACATAAATAAATAAATGAAATAATAAATAAAACTCCGATCCCAAAACCGATCGGAGAATTCAGAATTAGAAAATATCAAAAATCTCATTGGGATATCCCATCAATCATCACTCTGTCGCGATGGTTCAAAGATAGAGGAGAAGACATCGCTGTTTCACGCATTCATACCTGTATATACATCTCCCCAGCCCTTTTACGGAAATTTGATTTATACAAAACCTTTATGCCAGATATGCAATTAAGATAACGATATTAAACACATTCCCCTGAATTGTGACCAAAGTAAAACTCACATACTGAATCTCTAAGAAAAACTTCATTCTTCTTCAAGCATTCTTACTAGGACTTCTCCAAAATATCATTAGGAAAATCAACTGCATTTTCCAACTTTTATTCAAACTCTAAAATATTTCAAAATTTATTATAGGGAAGACATCCTTCGTTGCTAAATTTCCCATGGACAAATACATTTTCTCTGTTTCAATTGGTTAAATAATTATATAAAATATATTGGCGAACTCTGATTAAATCCATCTTCTGAACGAAGTTGTTAAACAGAAAGAAATGATAAGAAACAATGCGAGAACAATAAAATTATCAATCTGATATCACTACTAATAATAAAGCAGAATGTGTGTGGTGTGTGCATGTGTGTGTGTGTTGACGCTCTACAGGACAAACCACTGGACATATAGCCACGAAATTTGGCTAAAACATTCTTTGTCAAGTGGGAATGTGAACCTCGGAGGATTTTTTAAAAAAATTAATCACAATTTAAAGTAATTAAAATTAAAGCGACATTTTGGGATTTTTCCCAAATAACTTCCGGAAATATTAAAGCACAAAAATCATTTTTACGCCATCTGAAAGTGCAAAAAATTACCTTCTCAATGATTTCAGTTATGTTGCCGTTCAATTTTTTTCTCTAACTTTAATAATCTTTAAAAATATTTTTGACAGAATTTACAACAATACTTTTCATTCTTGCAACACAATTCGAACCTTTTTCATTGTTTAAAAAAATATTAAATTGCATGTTTTTCTTTCATTGTTGAAAGCTAAGGTACATCTAATTCCATCCTAATACATTTTGCTTCCATATTTTATTTCATTAAAACTTTTGTGGAATCTCTATACTAAACTCTTTTTGATATTTAGTATTTGAAGAATTATATGCAGTAAGCTGAATGATTATGGCTGCCATGTTTTCATTCTTTTATTATCATGTTTTAATTCAGCAAACATGCCGCTGACCATAAAATATGTTGCGCCATTTTAACCCTCTGAGTGGTTCGGTCTTCTTTCTAAAGCGATTCGAAAAGCGAGCGGCTGTAGAACCTTTATCTATTTTGAAAGTGTCTTCCTCCCAACAGAAGATTTTCCCAAAAGCGCAGCAGATCAAGTCTCTTCCCCCCCTCTGAACTGTGGACAGTCAGCAACCCCCTTGGAGGGGTGGACTAACCGCAAGAATCCGTTCTATTCAGCTTGGAACCTATTCAAACTAGGTAACTTTCGGAGATCCCACCTGTCGTGTGACAAAATTACACTCCATGTCTTCGAGAGCCCTCATTCTGCATATTGCCCGTGTCCATGACAAAAATAAACACCGTTAACTAGACAAATGCCAGACCGTTGGGCCAAAAAAATTGAAGGCTATATTACTTATTTTTCATGTCGTGAGTTTCTAAAAATATGAACATCATTGAAGTTGCATGAAAGTTGATATTCTTTAGATGTATGTGACTTCAATTTATTTGATGTTTATTAATAGTTGTATTTTAAATATTGGCTGTACTTCATATTATTAGTTGTCTTTTTTATATTCTTGATTTCAATTTACTACACGTCAGCATATTAGTCTACGAATGTAAAAATTATTTCTTAATTTTAAGGTTTAACTACAATGCCATTTATATATATTTTACTAATCTCTGATGGCACTATAAAACTTTTCATATTGTTTCTTGATTTAGTATTCGGCAAAAAGTAAAAAATTTAGAGCCGATCACAAATAGAAACGGAGCTTAACTGGCGTAATCCGTTTTGTATGCACATAAACATTTATTATATAGATAGTCACATAATAATCTATATTCCAAAATAGCCAGTAATAATTAATACACATGAAGGATTATAAATAACCTTCTTAACTCCTGAATAATGTTTTAAATAAAACAATATACTTCAAGCCTTTTGTACTAAAACTAGTTATATATGCTTTTTAAGAGGGCGAGTTAATAATCCTCAAACTAAAGATTACATTTAGAAAACCAATGCTCTAAATGTCGGAAGAAATAGCTTATTCATATAACCTTTATTTAGTACGCAAGAGTTTATCTTCTATTATAATAAACGGAAATTTAATTCACCTGAAATTTGAAACTTTGATACTATAGTCCAGGTAGAGCATCCAGTCGCGAATTTTTCAAAATTAAATTTAATTCTTTATTTATAATTTTTTTATCGAAAAGTAATGGCATATTGAGTTTCAGGGCATTAGAGTTTTTTTACCCGATTGAAGCGAAAATTGGGCAATTAAGGTTAAAAGACCACATACCAAATTTCATTTATCTAAGTCGTTGCGTTTGGGAATTATAGTGTTCACAAGCATACGATTACAGAAACCGACCGACACTCCAAGTTTCAAGGGATTTCGTCCAAAATTTAATACGGGCCTACATTCCTAATTTTTCAAACTGTGTACCAAATTTTATCTATCTAGCTATTGAGTTTTGAGTTATCGTGTTCATATGAACCCTAACAGACAAATTTCCCGTTTACGGACTTTATCCAAAAATTGATTGATATATACTAATTTTGTATAAAGTCCATACACCAGATTTCGCCTTTCTAGCTTTAACCGTTTTTGAGTTACCGTGTTCACAAACAAAATTCCAAAATTGTGTTTTTCGGACTCAGGGAGGTCTAAAACGTGGAGATTAATCAAAATCTCGTGTTGAAATTTACGATCGACGATTATAATACTTTCTCTTTGTATACTTCGTTTACTAGAAAGTAAAAACGATCAAACTTTTTTTCTATCAAATTTGCGAAAATGCGCTAGCTACGAAGTAAAGTGTTATTGAATTTTTTTTTCTACAGACAATTTTTTGCAAACTTCGCAAAATCAAAGAATAAGGAGAAAAATTTAACACCTATTCGAAATTAATCAGGTGCCTTTTCACAATTTATAAATGTCTTGGACGTTATCGGTGTGATATTCAAAAACATTTTTGGGCCTTTTCATACCAAATATAAAGGAAATTTAACTAACATAAAACTGACACTTTTCTGTTTTTCTTAAAAAATAAAATTATAGATCTAATTCAAATATATCATACAGCTTGGAAAATAAATAAGAGTCTCATTATTATCCATTAAAGTTCAGAATGAAAATAAAAACCTGTATATAAATCAGAATTTTATTTAAAAAAATTATACTTTACAAATCACAGCACACACACAAGATATTGTGATAAAACACACTGTCTAGCATGTGACGGTGGAGTTTGGAAATAATTCAATGCCTGAGACTACTATTATTATTAGAAGTACTGTCTTCAAACTCGTTAATAACGTGTCGGGATGCATCATAGGTTTGTAACACATATTAGTGGATTCTTGTCTCATAGCATTTATTAAAATTCAGCTCGCAATTGGCATAAGAGCTACCAAAAGCAATGCAATTCAGACATTTAGATTTGATCACTTAATGAAGAATGCATATCAGCAAAACTATAACGCTCAAGGAACTAGTGCATAAATACAGTATCATTGAAGTAAGCATTGATATTTTCTTAGAAATGGTTTTGTGTTCATACATTTTAAAAAAGAAATAAACATTTTCACTGACTATTGAAATAAACTTAAACTGCAGATGTTATCAGACTCTTAATAAGATAACTAAAAGTCTGTTAAGATCACTGAAACGTTAAATTTAGTTGATATTATTTTTTACGTTTCCATGTAAACCAAAATTTTCTCTAACAAAAATACAATATTTTAAAACATAAAAAATAAAATTTTCATCCCTTTTTTTTAACATTTGTTTCAATGTTTGCTCAAAGTGAGCAAAAAATAAATTGAATAATAATTATTTGAAAAAATAATTGTTTTTTTTTCGGAATTTATTTCATTTTGATGAATTTAAAAGAAATTCTAAGTAGTGTAATATAGAAAACTCATCTAGAAAAAAAACTGTTATAGTTTTAAAAAATCACACCTAAACCTTAAAGTTATTTTTTTTCAATTCAATGTTATATAACGAAGTAAACAACCCCCTCTTTTCTTATCACCCCCGGCTTCTCAAATTTTTCTATGCTTGAATGGGGTATTGAAAGAGATTGGACCACAAAATCTATTTTACTTAACAATTCGATTAAAACATTGATGCATTGAAATAAAATCTTATATAACATAAGTGTATTACAGGGAAAACACTTGAAACATAATACAATTTCAATCCAGGCTGACAAATATTAAACCGAACTTATACAGAATCCAAATTCGGACACACACAACTAGAAAAAAAAATCCAAAACTGACCTTCTTTCTGAAAGAAAACCTTAATGCAGATAGCGTTAAAATGGCCCAAGCCAAAGTGGGTGTGGGGTCTTGGATCCTGTGGTATCTCTAATTTGCAGTAAGTACATTCTTATCAGCACTCATTGTGTCGACCGCTACCCTACCCAGCTAATCAATCAAAATGTCAAACCAAGGAAGGGGGAAGAAATTCGGAAAAATACGTTTCTCGCAATTTAGAGACAGTTCACAAGAGACGTAAATATCCGGGCTGACCGCTTTCGGCGTGTCTCTGACCACACGTTGAAGTGCGTGTTTCCCGCTTATGAGGTAGTCCAAGGTCGACGTAGAAATACGTGTGAAACGCTCAGAGGGTTAATGTTGAAATAAAAAACATATTTTGCAAGAGGAATATGAAAGTGAAGATTGCGCTGACAACTTGAGGTTAGATGTTGCATGGCATGCTCAATCATTTGACTCCATTAGGGGCATTTATGTAGACAAGGAACAGAACAGATGCAAGGCCACTAAGAGTTTATGGGTTAAATATCTACAACGATCTACTCACGTTGTTAAAGGAAACATGAATATAAAATTTTTAAAGATTCAATTTAAATTAATTAACCCGGAGAAAAAGTTGTTCGCCGAAGGTTGCTAGTCAAGCAATGTAATCGACTCGGAATAAAAGCAATTTGGGAAAAAAGCTAGTCCAAGGCTGATTTTTTAAACAAAATAAATTTTAAGATAAGAAGACATTACCTTGGAAACTTAACACTGGAAGCTTTAATAGACTTTTCGGAAACATCAAAATTAAGGAGCAATCAATAGTTCTAGAGGAAGTTTATCATAGTAAATATAGAAAAAGTCCATTATTGCATAGGATATTCATTTCTAACCTGTATTGAACAGGAGATCACAAACTTCAAAAGATGCTCAATAAAGATTTTCTTTTGAATTCATCAGAAATTTGAATAAAATGTAAAGAATTTTCCAAGATGGCGAAGAAAGGACGCTTTCCTAAAATAAATATTAGCAATAATAATTTTGGACGTTGTATAGATTTTGTAAAGAAGCATTGTTTAAAGATGTATCTCTAAAATGATTTGGAACAATAGATTCTCCACAACGAAGTGTTTTATTGCAATAAATAATTCAATTTTCATAATGCTTTCAATTCTTAGAGCCATTTTTGTTCTCATACCTGAAATGGAAATTGATAGAATAGGCTAATTATAGAATGCTAAAGCCATTTAAAAAACAGAAAATCTACTTAGACATGCAAAAATGTTGTCACACTTGATATTTTTAATTCAATTAAAATAATTTCATAATTTTGAATGCAAAATTTTGAATTATTGTGCTAGTTCTGTCATTGCTACTGGTACAGCAAAGAAATTTAAAGTTCGAGATATTTTAACGATGAATATTGTTCGGATTAGTGTTTCATGGAAGATATATTGGCCCTGGAGAGGTATAATTACTGCTGCTTCGATTTCTTTAAAGCAGGTTAAAAATAAGCTTTTTCTCAATTTTGAATTGTAGTGCAAGAATTATTTAACGCTTTTGTATATATCAGTCAGTCTCCAAAAAATGCATAGAGCATTCGCTTCAAATCTGCTGCAGTGATTCACTAGTCCTTTTTTTGCAATTTCCAGGAAGCTGCTGTGGCCTCATGAGAGATAGAGTCTGGTATTCGGGAGAAGATGATCTTGGGTTCAAGACTTGATTCCGCGGAAGCTTCGCGATATACATAGGCCTCTGGGACTTTAAATCCGTCCAAATTCAACTGTGGAGATTTCGAAAGGTTTCCAAATGCCGTATTCTTCATCTGATCATGGTTCGAAATTACGGGTTCCGAGAAGAAACAGAGCTCATTTATATCCAAATCGGAAAGATTCAAAACCAAAACTAACTTAACCAAAAACAAATAAACAGCATCTGATCTTAAGTTTTGATGCCTAATTACTGCTGTAATCTTGAAAATGTATTTGAATCTTTTGAAACGCATTCGATTGAACACTGAAAATCGAATTCGCTTATAGCATAAGTCTTTAACTCGCCTATTATTACTTTCATACTAACAGAATTTTAATGTGAATTCCTTCAATTATCCAGTAACTACTCCTGCATTCAAGCATAGATAGAAGGCCTTTCAAGAAATTTAAAAAAATGACTTTTTTTTCTTCTCATTGCAACTTCAGACTTTGCGACGCCGCTAATGAGCTATAGCCGTAACTTATATAAACAAGAGATTCAACTAAATGCACTTGTCAGATAGTTCAGGCATCCCGCTAAGGACACCTTTTAAAGAATACATTTGCAACGGAACTAATAATACACTACTATTTGAATTGAGAGTATCTTTAAAATGCCTTCTCGTTTCAGTTTTGAGTGGTGAGACACAAAATAGTTTGGAAATATATTTTGAATTTCATGCAATAACAGTTACTAAAAGCTTGCTCACACTTTTCAGGCAACTAAACCTCTAATAAAAACAAATTAATAATGCAAGTTAATGCTTAAGTTTGTCGGGATAATTTTTAAAGGAGAATATCTATCTATTATTCAGGAATCAGAAGCTTGAATCAATACCCTGATGAAAGCCTCGGCTGCAACAGGTCTTCGTTATATCTCAGAATGTAATTTGTTGATTTGGGAACCGATTCCGACCTAGTGGATATCTTAGTGCAGGGATGGCGAACCAATGGCACACGTGCCATTGATGGCACGCGACACAATATTTTGGGCACGCCACCATCACAAAGTTCAATATGAAGCATATTACGAACGCATCAGTCTGCATCATTCACCAACAATCCTTGTGTGCTAAGAGTGGTTTAACATCTCTTGATAATGTAATGGCGGTAGTCACAAAAATAGTCAGCCTCATTTCGTCGCAGGCTTTAAATAAGCAAAAGTTTGATGCTTTGTTGGATGAAATCAACTCGGTGTATAATGGCTTACTAATGTATAATAATGTTCGCTGGTTGAGCCGCTGGAACATACTTCAAAGATTTGTTAATTGTTTGGAAGCAATCAGACTGCTTCTGCAAAATGAGGGAAAAATTTAACAATACCCACAGTTGTTGGATGTTATGTTGCTTTCAAAATTGATGTTTTTTACAGACATATGCCAACGTTTCAATGAATTGAACGTGAAGCTTCAAGGCACAAATAAAACAATTATCATCATGATAGATCTCATTCGCGCTTTTGACGCTAAACTGCATGTTTTCAGGAACAAGATTATTACAAAAAACTACAAGTATTTTCCAAACTTGAAAAAAAAATATCAACGATTTAGATATACATGAGAAACCAGGCGAAGAAACAGTCACTGAAGAATTTATTTCTGTAATTGATTCTTCAATCAATGAATTTTCAGCGAGATTTTCTCAGTTCAAAGAATTATCGGAAACACTCAAGTTTATTATGTACCCTGATGTGACTTCATTTGATAAACTGAACTTGTCCCAATTCGATTGGTTGGAAATTGAAGAATTTGAAATGCAGCTGATTGATTTCCAGTCTAGTTCAATATGGATTCAAAAATTTATTGAAACATGAGTTGGAATTAATTGAAACAGAAAGATTGACAAGCAATATAAGTAAAAATGCCAATAACAAAATTTTGGAAACATGGAATTCGTTACCAGACACATTTAACTATTTGAAGAAGCTGGCTCGTGCTATTTTAACCATATTTTCATCTACCTATGCCTGCGAGTCATTATTTTCAGAGATGAATAACATTAAAGACTCGCTTAGAAACGTTTGACAGATGACTCAAGTTCAGCATGCATTCTGCTAAAAGTAACATCTTACAACCCTAATATAAGTTATTTGTCATCTAATCTGCAACAACAGAAGTCACACTAATGTTACTTTAATTTGAATTACGCGTATAACTGAGACATTGCAAAATGTATTTTTTGTATTAAATAAAGAGTTTTGAGTTGATAGTATTTAGTATTATTATTTTCCCAATAATCACGAAGTCAAAAATATTTGACGGCACGTCTATGACCTCACTAAACATTTTTTTAGAAAAAATGGCACGTTGATACATAAAGGTTCGCCACCCCTGTCTTAGTGGATGTCAGGTCATATCTCGGGACACGATGACGTTGCAATAAGGCCCTGGCCTAGTGGCGGGAGGGAATAAGTTTCGAAACGAAATACCGACGAAGATCCGCCTTGAAAGTCAGTACACATGCACGTTATATGACACATAGAGGTCAAACGCCCTCCCTTTTTCTGTAAATATCAAATTACGGATTTGAGAAAGAAATAAAAGAACGTCGCAATGATAAAGAAGCAACCCGCGCATCTTCTTCATTTCAAACTGAATATGAAGATGTTATGGGTGTAGCAGTTTCACTCATTTGCATTCGTGAGCAGAATTATCAACACACTATGAATTTCTATCATCCGCAGGCGCGAAAAAAAGTTTGAGTTGATGATAAGCAACGCTTTTTCTTTGTTCGCGACTAATTATGTAGTCTGTGTTGTCAACGTCTTATTTCTTTTTGTCTCTATAAGAAAGATATCCAAAATCAGAATCGTCTTTGACTCAAGCCCGACACCTAAATCTCTGTTAACTAATTAACTCTGTATTATGCATCTAGCAAGTGATTCTGATCTTTCGAACGAGTGGATGTGGTATTAGGTGTCCTTAAATTTTCAGTTCCAGTATTTGATTTCATTTTCTATTAAGACATTTCTGTGTAATTATCAAGGGTATTTATTTTGGAAGCAATTGGAATTAATAAAGCAACCACGTAATTATGAACAAGAAGTCCGTGCCACTTCTTCATTTAAAACTGCATGGGAAAATGTTATGGAGGTTTTAGTTTAACTCATTTTCATTCTTAAACAAAATTATTCCTACACGACGACTCTCAAATATACCCTGGCGCGAAACAAAGTTTCAGCTGACAATAATTGATAGTCGTCGTGCGGGGATAGTTCAGCTTAAGGTTGCAAATTGTTTACGAGCTTAAAAACAAAGTATAAAGACAAAGTTTGTATTTAGTTTTTGACATCCTCTCGATATTTTAAGAAAAATTAACTTTATGATCGGCGAAGCATAAGTATGAGTACAAATTAGACGTGAAGTCAAATAATCTGTAAATTCTACTCCTACCTCAATTTCCACAGACCGGGGAAGCTGTTCAGTGGTGGGGATTCGCCTTCTAGAATAACAGTTATCGAATTATTATTCATATTCAAAGAAGAGAAAGGAATTATAACATACACGTTTTTTATTGATCATAGCGGAATGAACTCTAATTTATTTACACTCTCCGAACAAAAATATAAAGCTGTTTTCACTCAACTCCAAAATATCATTAGTTGTTTTCATATAATATGAAAAGAATGTTTCGAAATACAATCATTTAAATATTGCTAATGATTTTCAAAAATTGCTCATTCGGTTCAGTTCTAACGCTCATTTGAACATACGAATAGTCTTTGAATCATTATCGCACCAATTCTCGCATAATGTTTAAAATGTCGTGGCTGAGGATGCCTCTTTATTGGTGGTAATGTTTTTTGGCCCATTATATTAGCGCAAGATGTTTTACAATATTCATACGATATCTTGTCGACGCTGAGGTGGATTCATATTATCGTATCAGCATTGTGAAGAAAGCGTAAAATACCTGCGCTTATTGGGCAGTTATGTCACTCGACGACCATAGTCGGAAGAATAGCCGCAACTCAAAGCTTATCAAGTTCTTGACACATAGAAACCAACCAATTACTCAATCAGAGAATTTAACATTTTGAGAACAGCTAGAGTGAGAATTCCAGTGCCCCAAAATCTATAGTAATTTTTCAAACGTCACTTTCTTCGCAGAAATTCGCGGAGAGAAAATTCCGCTGATGCGCCATCTTGTTCTACAATATTCATACATTCTGTAATGTTGCTGTAATTGCAACACATGCGTTGTTTCTTAAAATCTTTTCTTTCGGGTCCATTATGTTAGCGCGAGATGTTCAACAATATTCATACGATATCATTTCGACACTGAGGTGTATTCAAAATATCGTGTCAACATTGTGAAGAAAGCGTAAAATACCTGTGCTAATTGGGCAGTTACTTTACTGGAACACCATAGCCGGAAGAACAGCGGCAACAGAAAGCTTATAAAGTTCTTGACACATAAAAACCAAACAATTATTCAGTCAGAGAATTTAACTCTCTGAGGCCAGTTATAGTGAGAATTCCAGTGCCCAAAACTCTATAGTAATTTTTCAAACGTCACTTTCTTCTCAGAAATTCGTGGAGAGAAAAAGCCGCTGTTGCGCAAGCTTGTTCTACAATATTCATACATTCTATAATGTTGCTGTAATTTCAATACATGCGTTGTTTCTGAAAATCACGTTCTTTCAATACGTTAATGCGGTTCAAAATACGTAACTTAGTGTTGGAGAAATTCCGAGGTTTTATATCACCATCTTTAGAGTTTACCACGGAAGTTGTATAAGATGGTTATTTGTGGCTGCCTTCTAGAAGCTCTGATTGGAAACAGGTTACGAAATTTGATTTTTCGTAATTCTGATTTCGTCGCTTAAGATGCATCAAAACCTATTTAATTTTTTTTAATTTCAAAGAGGATAGAAATACTCGATTTTTTTATACCAATAACGAATATTTCTGCAGTTTTTATTACCCCCCCCCCAAAAAAAAACAAAGGAGACCACATGTTCCAACCAGATGAGAAAAATAATTCAGAAATATTCATTTTTGGTTGATTTTCATTGAGAACGTATTTCACTTCTAAATTACAAAAAATGAGAAATGCGGTGTCGCGTGTCAAGGGACTATATGTAGCATTTTAAATGGTGGCAGCAATAACATCTAGAGTCTCTTCTGCGTTTTTCACAGCGTTTTCTATAGAGAAACACTGTCTTTCAAGATATATTAGACCATTCACAATTACTCATATAGAATGAAGAAGCGTTTTCTATCAATATAACTGTGTTTGATCAACTTTTGACAGTGGTAACAACAACGAACTTTATCTTTCGAGATATTTTAAAGATGAATATCTGTCGGATGAACACCTATAAATAGTTTTCGATGGAAGCGATTGAGACGGATGGTTAGGGCTGTGTCTTTAAAGCGCGGATTATAAGCAGGTTAGAAATATGGGATTTTGCAATTAAGATTTGTTACAAATGGCAATCCTATCAATATTGTAACAAATTTATTTTTTTCAATTTAGATTCATTACAGTATTTATCGGATTGCAAGTTTTCAGCGTTCCGTGCACCATTTCAAAGTAGAGACAGTTCAATTTTTACCTTAGTGCTCATTGCGGTATAGCTGCTTGTAACTCTAAAAGCGATGAAGATTTCTTGGGTTATTGAGCCTTTGTATGAAAAGTGTCTCTGCTGATCGCAAATTCTTATTTTGTGCACCTCATATTTCTCGATAAAAGAATTTTTATTCTCACTTTAGATTTTAATTTAACTTTCTTTGGTTTTCTGTCATTACTAAAATTTATTCAATTAATATTTTTACTAATAATTTTTAATTAACGTTAGTACTTTTCTTCTTTCATAATTACTTCTTTCATTAGAAATATTTTTTGAGCGCTTACATTAGTCTGACAAAAACTGTATTGATGTTTTGGAATTGATAATATATTTTATATTCTATAAATAATTTATTATATCTCTTTTTTAAAATTATTTTCATGGGTTTTCTTTTACATTATTATTTTATAATTTATAAATTTATTAATACAAATTTCTGTCAAGCCGGATATTTCTGACAAATGTTGGACGTCTCTCTGTCAGTCGATGTTAATTTGAAAGCGACAAATAGAACTTCGACAAACTAGTCCTTCGGAATTCGGAAGCTTGTTTTATAACTCGCACTATAAATCTTTACAGCATTTCAAAGCAAATGCGTCAACAGGTTGTCAGAACATTTGTTTGTCTGCCGGTGTATAAGCGAACATGATAACTCAAAATCACAACAAGCAAGACAAATCAAATGCGGCATGAGGTCTTGACACCAGAATTACAGGTCTCGATCCCATTTTAGACCGAATCAGTATGAGGAGAAGTCCAAATGGGACACTCTTTTCTCTTTCTCATTCTACGATGTACATTGTAAAGATGGGCATTCACGGTGAGACCGTTCCACGCCAGTGGTGTGTTAGCGCTCCACATCATTCCAATTTTCAGCCCATCCATTTAGGTGGGTCTTTCTCGAAGGTTTCATGAAGACCACGCAACTGGTCACTTCAATCCTCTAAAACTACTGCGCCTACTCCTCCCTCTTTCAAAACGGTATCTCTCGCTTCCAAGACAGAGCCTCATTCTCCCTTCTCCTACGGGTGTACATTTCGTAATTTTAGCATTTATGAGAGACTCGCCCTCCCCTTCACCACGGTTGCATTTCAGTTTTATGACTCAACGCTCCAGATCGATAATGGACGAAGATGAAAGTCCAAATATTCCGACCACTTCACGCGAGTTGTGATCGGATATTCGCATCGACAACGAATTTTGGAGCAACGCGACGGAAATTACGTGCAGCGGTCTCACCGTAAATGTCCGGCTTAAGAATGCGAGATAGTCCAGAGGCCGTGTACTACCGCAAGCGTCAAAAATCGGTAATTTATTGAAGAAATAGAGCAGCAGGAGTACTAGGGATCAACGGATAGTAATAAGATTCATTTAGTCCAAAATCAGAGTTGTCTTTGACTCAAACAGGCCACCTACACATATGCACTCTGTATTAAGTATGTAGCGAGTGATTCTGATATTTCTAACGAGTTGCAACGCGAACTGTGTGTTCTTTTCTAACATTTCAGTACATGTATCTTGTTTCATTTTCTATTAATAACGTTTTGTGTAAATGTAATGTACTTTGTAAATATTGTGAGTTGCTATGTGTACAAGTATTCCTTAAAAACTTTTTAGTTCCCTCATCTCATTTAATTTCCAATTAGGAACTTTCTGAGTAAATATCAGGGAAGCATTTGATAAAGAAATAAACCAACCTCGAAATAACCCACAAGAAAACCGCTTATCTTCTTCATTTCAAACCGCGTATGAGGATGTTATAAGGCCGTATTTTAACCCGTTTGCATCCGTATACAGAATTATCAGCACACGACAATTCTCAATTATCCCCAGCTTCAAAAGAAAGGTAAACCTGATGATGAGCAAATAGTATGTACAGCGTATTATTCCGCTGCGAGTTACAATTGATTGTCTTCGTGCGCAGATTGTTTCGATTAAACCAGTCCTTCAAGACAGCTCCACTCCACTCAAATAGCGTGGTGGCACTACACACCCATCAATTTTGTGTCTCATCCATTTAAACATATACTTCACGACCGATCCGCGCAACGCCAATTCATCCACTACAAGTCAATACAGACATCGAGGCCCACCCCAAATTACACTTTATTACTTTCGCCGGTGTCTTTCTTTTGTTTTCTTTGTCTATTATTAATTAATAAAATAAAATTTATATCATAAAGAAAAGAAGGATTATTTAGTTTATTTTTATGAAAGATCCATTTTGAAGCAACACGACGGCTATTTAGGACAAACCTCGTCATTTTGAAAAGTTGTCAGACGACAAAGACAACGCCTGAGCTGACACTACCTCTCCAAACTTCCGCACCACGTCAGTAGGAGGACGTTTCTCTGACTACGTATGAATTAACGAATAACAGGCCAACATACATCGCGTATCTTCCGTGGAATCTTGTTTCGAACTTGGAACTCTCAATTGCCGAAGCGGAGAACTTAACGCTAGGCAACCGCAGCCCGCAAAGGAAACATTTTATTTGTCGTAATAATCAACATGAAAACACCTTTTCTCATCCTTTTTAAAAGAGCAGAGAATTCTGCGCGTCATCAGGGTGATTGAAATTTGGATTTCGAAGGTTAGACATAAAGAGGAACTTTTCTTTTGAGTTTCTCACGGCGCTCTCTAAAGAGCACACTTTGTTTAAAGAAATGCGATACATTTTTGAAATGAGTACAAACTGAGAGCGGGTTCTTTCCCATCTAATTTTACCAATTTTACTTTTGTTAGCGGTAGAAACAGCGAAATTGGAGATATTTTAATGATGCATATTGGTCGAATTGCGCTATAAATGGTATATAAGATTGGCTGCGTTCCTTCAACGATTTCCGTGTGCACTGGTTAATGCCACCGAGACCTACGAGCTAAAAGTTTCTCGTCACGTAACACTTTCAGACAAATGGTCAGAGAGGATTTCAGTATCGTGGAAGGCGATCTACGTCACCGTCAAAGTCACACCCGATTGGTTTGAATTTTCGCTGCTGACAAATTACCGTCGCTATCGAGTACATTTTTAAGCCAATTGAATACAGTCCACGATTTGCGTCATCTCGGCTGACCAATCAATCTTTTTTAACTTTTCAGTTCACGCATCTCACTTTATTTCCTATTAAGAACTTTCCGAGTAATAATCAGGGCAAGCATTTGATTAAGAAATAAACCAACCTCGTAACAATCATCCACAAGAAACCCGCTTATCTCCTTAATTTCAAATTGCATAGGAAGATGCTATAGAGGCTGAATTTTAAAAGAAAGGATTACAAAATCCATTGACAAAACACAAATTTTGACAAAATCCATGTTGCTCACAATAATTTTTTTCGGTAAGGTTGTTTTCTTTTAATTTCCTATTTATTTCACATCAAATCTTGGTGTCTCAGATGTGATTTTTACACTTTAGTTTAAGCAGAAAATGAGACTGAGTGAAAGTAACGAGCTGGGTATTTTATCAAACTCAGAAAACACTTCCCCCTATATTACTGTTCAGTTTATAAAATAAACAAATTAATTTTTTCCTGAGAAAAACTCTTGATTGAGCAAATTGATTGTAGAAACAAAAATTAAGTTGCAGACAGAGTCAAACACATTTTCATATATTTACGTGGAAATAGAATAAGCAAGAAAATGTATAAAATGCGAAGAAAAAAATTAATCTTACAATTTTTTTAAAAATAAAATTTAAACCATGCAATGTTGAAAACGAGTGAATTTAAAATGATACATTAAATCCTTCCATATTACATTCTTGTTAAAATTCTGTATGTCAAGGGATATTCTTTCTTATCAGTCTCTTCTGAAGGTCAGCTGATAGGGAAATATTTCTTTTTGTTATTGTACATAATGAATGATTGCTATTTTCATAGCTCTTGGGCTCTTTACAACCATATCATTTGATGACGAGTTGCAAAATTCTCATATTACAGAATAGACAATAATGGCACAATATATAGCTATATATTGTGCCATTATTGTGACGTATTGGAAACAGAATCTTCACTATATACTAGTAATTATATTTTACCAGAAGAAAAGGTTTTGCGGCTTAAAATGCATAATTTGCACGGAATGCATGGAAAGACATAGAGTGAAAATAAATGGCACGCCAGCTTTCTTCAAACGGTCACGTTGGGTAATTCGTTTGTGAAAAAATATCTTTTTCTCCATAAGTTACCATAAGAGTTTTTTATTGTCGTTTGTACACCTGATTACCTCAAAATCAAAAAGGCCTTTTTAAACTATTCTTGTATTCCAACACTCGGAATTGCAAAAGAACTGGTTTTAATTAAGATCCTGAAAATCCTGCAGGGGAAAGTGGGGCGAAACGGGATACCTAAGGTTAGAAGGCCTGTTGGAGCTACTGCTATACTCGACATAAAGCTTGTCAAATTTTACTAAAATATTCTTTATTTATCAGAGTTTAATACATCTCTCCGGAAAGTAGGGTTTCATTACTTTTTTCACTAATGATTTTAAGTCAATTATACCGTTTTACACCATTAGTTGGATAAAACGGGAAACGCATGTTAACTCTATGAGAAATTAAAGAAAACTAGATTTTCAGTGAAAAAATAGCATATTTTTTAATTTATGTGACAAACAATTTTCTAAGATTTAACAAAAGTTAAAGTAATTGAAAATTTACGAAAAAAGAGGATTTTTTAAAAATTTAACATTAATTACAATAGTTGACAATTTAATAATAAAGGCAGTTATTTTTATCAATAATAATAGTTAACATATTAAGAATGATGATAATATTTTAAGATTTAACAATAGTTACCGTAGTTGACAATTATAAGAATAAAGACAATTAGTTTAATAATAGAAATAATTAAGAAGGAATAGTAATAATTCACATAACGTAGTTGTCTTTATTCTCCGTTCCACTCCAGGATTAGTGGACTCATTTAGGTTTTTTAAAAGACGGCTTTGCAGTATTGGTACTTCATACTCTTCTCTTTCATTATCAACTACCGTTCGGTTACGTATTGCTAAACTGACACAATAAAAAATATTTATCTAGCTATATAGCAAGAAAATGCTGGTAAATTGGAAATTTCTATACCTACCGCTTTTTTATTAAAACATGCAGATTTTTTCGAGATTTATACAAAAATTTAAGGGAATACTTGACAATATGTAAAAGAAATGTTTTTAAAATTTTAACAAATATTTGAATATTGCGTTGAATCAAGAGCATTTGTAGTACATAATGTTTTGTTGCGGTATACAAAGCGAAATGTTGTTCTATATATTGTCAAAGATAGGAATCAAAAGCTACTCTAAATAAAAGTAAAAAAAAGCGCAGTTCGCGTCCGTGCCGTAGGTTTTCTGAAAACGTCGGGATGAAATCTTAAACAAGTATTTGCATTAATATAAAATTATCAATCTCTTTAATATCAATATTTACACAGAGTAGTAAATGTTTTATAGAGATAGAATAAATCTGTTACCACAGACTTCCTTCTAATGCAATAAATTGCATTATCTATTTTGTAATATATTACTTACAAACTCTGTACTAAATTGTAGTGAAACATGATAATTAAATTACATACATAATGAAAACTTGTTTTTGGAATGTTAATCCTCCGACGTTTCTCTGAAAAAAACTGCGCCGGGATCCAAAACTGCGGCTTCATTTTTTCTATTATTTTTCTTTCTTCTCTGTCAGCTTCCAGCAAAACCCTATACGAGACTTTTGCCTTTGATGTGTCTTCGCTTTTCAAACGCAGTAGCCAAATATGTCTTGATTTATTGAGAATTGATCTGAGCCTATCTAAATGTAAGAAAATCTAGCATAGCAATACATAATGATAAATGATATAAAGAAGGAAGTTCATGCTTAAATCTCTTAATCTAGTCTTTATAATAAACTGTAAGCTGATTATGATTTATATGATGTTTTAGTTTTGAGTTTAAATATTTTCATATAGAGTTATCATTTTAGCATCTGATCCTATAATACTTAATCAGTTCGAGTAGATAGAAATGTTTCAGGGTTAAAATACACGTAGAAAATGGAAGATATTTATTATTCCCATATTTAGCCATTTTGTGAACTTAATTTATATAATGTGCTGGACTCTCTACATCAGGTAAAACTTGGATAACTAGGGAAGCTATGGATCCAGACGGAAGAGGATTTTCTAGGTTATGAGATAGATGTTAGTTTGTGAGGGTCCTTCCTATTTGAACTTTGAACGTCAAATGATCTGATGGAAAGAATTTCCAACAGTTAGAAGAAAAGACAAAAAATAAATGAAAAATGCTATTAAAGAAGGGAAAAAAAATTTTTTGGAGACTCAAAAAAACAGAAAACAAAACCTCAAAACAAAACACTCA